>PIJE02001348.1:115130-130130 GCA_002895965.2 Coryphaenoides rupestris
AAGAGAGAGTAATATCTATTCAGTCAAAACCAAAGCGAGAGCCACCAACGGTATATATCGCTGGACAACACGATTAGGCCCATTCGGCCAGCTGGTATAGCAGAGAGAGAGAGAAACCCCAAAGATGATCACAGACAACCAGATTAATTATAAGAAAACAAAAAGAAAACTACCTCACGCACTGGAAAGAATCAACCAAAAAACAGAGTAAATTAGAATGTTATTTGGCCCTAAACAGACAATACACAACGGCAGAATACCTGAGCACTGTGACCGATCCCAAACTCAGGACATCGTTGACTAGATACAGACTCAGCGAGCACAGCCACAGTAAAAACATTTATATTTAATTTCTTCTCTTTCTTTTTTCCTTTTTATTGTATCTTATTTTTGTATTTTTATATTTTTTTATTGTAATTTTTTTAACTTTTACTGTATATATTTAGTTCTTTATCAGTATACTTTTTATTTACCACTCGCTTTGGCAATGTAAATGTACGTTTCCCATGACAATAAAGATCTTTAAATTGAATTGAATTGAATTGAATTGAGAGAGAGACAGAGAGAGAGAGAGACAGAGAGAGAGACAGAGAGAGACAGAGAGAGAGAGGGGGAGGGAGAGAGATAGAGGGGGAGAGAGAGAGAGAGAGAGAGAGACAGAGAGAGAGAGAGAGAGAGAGAGAGAGAGAGAGAGAGAGGGGAGAGAGAGAGAGAGAGAAAGGGGGGGAGGGAGAGCGATGGGGAGGGAGAGAGAGAGATAGAGAGCGAGAGAGAGAGAGAGAGAGAGTGGGAGAGGGGGAGGGAGAGAGAGAGGGGGAGGGAGAGAGAGAGGGGAGGGAGAGAGAGAAGAGAGAGAGAGAGAGAGAGAGAGAGAGAGAGAGAGAGAGAGAGAGCGAGAGGGGGCGGGAGAGGGAAAGAGAGAGTGGGAGGGAGAGACTTACAAAGAGACTCTGTAAAAGACTCGGTACCGGGTACCATGGCGACAGAGTGATGGCTGAATCCGAGTGTTTTTGCGATGCGAGCGCCGTGGGGTCCATCTCCCAGCAGGGCGCCCCCCCGGATCGCCGTCCGCGATCCGGGGGGGTCAGAGTTCACCGCTTAATGGGAAGCACATCTGAGGGACGAGCAGAACCACAGAAGTCCTCCGATTGAACTGAATTCTCAGTCATCTGATGCGCTTTGCTTTTTCTTCGTCTTTTTTCTTCGGGGCTATGGATCGGAAAAGCGGATTCCCACGTGTTATATAATCTTTGACAGTTGCATTCATTCTGACAATATTATTCCGAAAGATATGTATTATTCCGAATTTTAATTTAACTAAAAGTAAATTAACGTGACGAATGAATAAAAATAAAATACACGTCTCATCAAAAGGGTAAATTTCCCATCTGGGGTTTTATTCTCATGAATAAGACAAGACGAGATAAGATGCACTTTATACCTCATATTTAATCTTGTCCCGATGTCTGACAGAACGTCAAACAAGAGAGGAGAAGGACCCCGGAACACCCCCCCTCGCCGTCCCCTCAAGCGAAGGTCCAGGATGAGAGGCGACCACAGTGGCGACCGACGGTCAGCCAGGTTAGTCTAGCGGTTAAGAGCAGTCTGTCGCCTGTCTTGTCTTTGTAGCTGGGAGGAAGGGGAGGAGTCTGGGGCCCTCGGAGGAATTCTCTTAATGCACTCCACTCCCAAGGTTGGCCCCCGCACCCCCCAACCCATCCTGACAGCCTCTCCGCTCGGTCGGGACCCTGGGGGGCCGACGGGGCTCTGTCTGGGGCGGTGGGGTGGTGCCGGGACTATTAAAGATGGATCGATCGATAAACTAGACAAGCATGTTAACCTCAGGGGGGGGGGGGGGGGGGGCGCGTTCCATGGTAACTCATAGAGGGGAGGGGAGGGGGGGAGGGAGGGGGGCGGGGATGGGAAGAGGAGAGGGAGGTGAGGAACAACAGAGAGAGACGGACTGATGAAGGACATGAGAGTGCAGAGGACAGACCTCTGTGAGAGAGAGGGGGAGAGAGGGGGAGACAGGAGAGGAGAGTAGGGAGGGAGACAGGGAGAGAAGGAGGGGGAGGTGGGAGAGAGACAGAGGAGAGAGAGAGAGAAGGAGGGAGACAGGGAGAGAGGGAGGGGGAGAGAGACAGAGAGAGAGGAGAGAGAGAAGGAGGGAGACAGGGAGAGAGGGAGGGGAGAGAGACAGAGAGAGAGGAGAGAGAGAAGGAGGGAGACAGGGAGAGAGGGAGGGGGAGAGAGACAGAGAGAGAGGGAGAGAGGGCGGGAGAGAGAGAGAGAGAAAGAAGGAGAGAGAGATTCAGTTAAATGAAATCAAATTCAAGTTGCATTCAAGTACATCTTCCAGTAAATTGGATTGAGCTGCGTTACTTTAAGTTAAAGTCCATTTGAACCCGTTGTCATTATCTTATAAGTGTGTGTAATGAATTAATTCTCACTGTCACATCTTTACACATAAGCGGTGTTACTTGACGATTATGCGAGCCAAAAGTCAAAAGTTCATCACGCGTGAAAAAAAGATGAAAACATGTTCCCTAATTATTATATGCAAATTGTAATTAGCAAATTTCAGAAGCCTTTTAGTATTCCAATTCACACGGTTGAAAATTCCCATATTCACAGTGACACGTTGTTTGCACACACACACACGCACACGCACACGCACACACACACGCACACTCACACTCACACTCACACACACACACACACACACACACACACACACACACACACACACACACACACACACTGTACAGGTGTTATTTAAGTGTTTCAGATGCTCTTGGCAGATGGCGTTGGCCCTGTGTGTGTGTGTGTGTGTGTGTGTGTGTGTGTGTGTGGGTGTGTGTGTGTGTGTATTGTGTGTGTCTGTGCTGGTGTCGTGTGTGTATGTCTTTGTTATTCAACACTGTGTAAGACCAGCATTAATACACTTAAGGTCTCTGGAGAGGGCAACATTTATTGCCAAATGCGTTGTAGTTCGGACGTACGTTACACCAGCCGTTTGTACCGATTACTTTAATAGTCAGTTACTGTAATAGACAAAAGGTAACCTGCTATATTTAACTGATTCTGTTTCAGACTTGGTGAGCCAGCGATGGATTCATTTACATTTACATTTACATTCAGGGATTTTATCCAAAGCGACTTACAAAGAGTCCATTTGTTAAAGGATTCATCTGACGTTTAACCCTCTGCTGAGTCTAGTCCTGCTCCACTATCCGTCCGTCTGTGTGCTGAGTGCGTTCCTTAAACCAGACGGTGGAAAGTTGTGACGAATATATTCATCTGTTCCTCGACTAGCGGACGGTGTAATCAATGTAAGAGGGCCGTTAAGCTATTAAATGAAGGACCTGCTCCTATACGGCGGAAATCAATGGCGGCTTAATGATCGTTCGCCCTGTTAGCAGTTTATTAGCAGCGCACAGGAAACGGTAAATAGCTCACGCTACCTCCCAGTATATCTTAGCATATTAACCATATTACACAGCAGTGGGTCTGCCGTCAAATATTACATTTAAATAAAACATTGTTTGAAATGATCAAATGAAACTGAGGTTATTATGCAATCGCCAAAAGCATTTGGTTAAAAAAAAAAAAGATTACAAAGAGGTCAAGTGTCATTTTCCATTTTTTACCGCCGCATAAATATTCACTGTGGTTTTCATGAATAACTTTCATTAATATTATCAGTCAGTAAAAGATCTATTAACATATCAATCAAGTACCAAGCGAAGGTATTTCCACGGAGCCCTCGGTGAACATTGCTCACGTCGTTTCCTCTTGATAATTCTGCACAAAATATCAATGCTCCAGTTCAACTTGCTTCTTTTGGGTCTTATTTTGAATTATAATTGTCTCATTAAGTTTGCTCACTATTTCAGCAAATGCCCAACGAAAACAGTGTGGAAGATGAGGAACATAACTGAAATGTTCCAAAAGTCAAGTCAAGTTTATTTGTATCGCCCTTAATCTCAGTTACAATCTCAAAGGGCTTTACAGGCCACATTATTATGGGTCAAGTGATTACAACATTGATATATGGTAATTCTGCATTTCCTTAGCTTTTCTGTTTGTTACATTTCAAAAGAGTTCACAGGAAAATAACAAATAAATACGCATGACAAATACAGTATACAGACGATATATATATATATGGATATATATATATATATATATACATACTGTATATATACGAGGATGGGCAATGTAATCCATCACAGCCCACCTCTCTTAACGACGAGGTCTGGAAGGTGCAGATCACTTTAACTCTCCCACGGCCGTCCACACGCTGAACACACAAACTCCCCACGCGCCGCTTATTTAACGACTACCAACGCGCATCGCCTGTGCGCACTCCACGCATTACCATCCATTATCGTCTGTGTTCGTCCTGTGTTCTCCGCAGGTCCCTCGGCCCGAGAAACACAGAAATCAATGGGCAGCAATACGAACCCCTGGGAGTCAGCAGCCCGCATTCTTCCTCCTGCGAGCGCGTCTCCTCCGGCTATGTCCGTTCCTCAACCTATGTAGTATCTCTCTTAATAATGTATCCCGGGGAATAGCACATTCTCGGCGCTTTTTCTTTACTTCATATTGTTTCCCGTACGACCAACATCTCGCCAGTTTAAAAAAATCTTTCATTCCTATGAGAGTTCATGTGGACTGTTTCTCACATAATGTCCCAGTTAATCTGACTCTGGGACCGCGTTTCCTGCGTGTAATCCTCCCCTTTTTTGAGGTACGGGTTGTAAATAATGTGTGAGGGCAGCTTAAACTCTGAATAAACTCCATTTATTTCAGAATATATACTTTTGACCTTTCTGCCATGAGCTCATTTATCATCAGCAGCAACAACCACAAGGTTACGTCTCCAAACCAACCAAATGCCTTTCATCCAATATTCATACAAACGTGTCGCGTGGCTCACAATCATCACTTGTTCATTCAAAGACAAACAGAGGACCTGACAGCGTCGCGACGTATTGATCTGTTGCATCACTTCCTGACCCCCCGTGCTGCCATGTTGGGGACCGCTAGCGTCACCGAGGGACCATCACATGTGTGCGCACGCGCGTGTGTGTGTGTGTGTGTGTGTTGTGCATGTGTCTGCGAGCGTGCTTGTGTGTGTGCGTACATCTCGGCGTGTGCGTGTCTGTCTGTGTCGTCACAAACACACACGGAGGCTTCAGAGGGAACATCACACACACACACACACTCAACATAATGCACGCTACACCACACGGGAAGAACGCGAGGATGGATGATGGATGGATGACGTAAGGCGCGAGCAAGACCTCTGTGCTGCACGGCTCGCTGTTACTGTACAGAGAGCTGCTGATGTTATGTTACTACTGGGCTGGGTGACGTGACGGATGCAGATTGAACATGCAAGCCTGATTCTGCTGCGAAAAACAAAACGACAATAATGTGATCAATGTTGCACAAACATCGCCAGTGACAACGTGGACGTTCCCCGAGCCCTCGAAGTGTGGCGATTACTCATCCCAACGGCCCGCAAACATCTCCTTCCCCGAGTGGCCGCCCAGGAGCTAGCGGTGGTTTACGGGAGGGAGAGACGGAGGAGGGACCGTACACACCCCCCTCCCTCCTCCCGCCTCCCTACAAGCCGCCGCCCACATCCCAGCGAAGGTGCGGTGATTAATAGTGAGCCGAGGCGCTGTCTATGCTAATGGACGCCCGGTTAATGGGGCAGACTTAACTGTGTCTATTATCAAGTAATCTCAATTTGTGCCCCTCGCTCTCTCTCACACACACACACACACGGGCTGAGTGGCGAGCGTAGCGGCGCCTCGTTGTTTCTCCAACAAACAGGCGGCCCGGCGATGCAATTAGCGCTGCGGGCGCCAAGCGTGGCGGGAAACTGTGCCGCACCGCGACGCATGATGACTGTTGTGATGTCAGCAGTCCGTCCGTTAACGGCTGACGAGACGAGACGAGACGCGCCGAACTTTTCCCTTATTTTCTTTTTGGTTTTCTTTTTTTTTTGCGTGTGTGTGTGTGTGTGTATCTATGTGTGTGTGCGTGTGTGTGTGTGTGCGTGTGTGTGTCTGTGTGCGTGTGTGTGCGTGCGTGCATGCGTGAGTGTGTGTGTGTGTGAGTGTGTGTGTGTGTGTGTTGTGTGTGTCTGTGTGCGACGCATTACTGAATATTGGGTGACGTGACGGATGCAGATTGAACACGCAAGCCTGATTCTGCTGCTGCTGCTGCTGGGTCTGCTGCTGCTGCTAGTGCTGCTGATGCTGATGCTGCTGCTGCTGGAGAGCTAATCACCGCAGAGAGATGAGAAGCTTTCATGATCCCGACAACACAGTGATGAGTGGTATTAAAGATGGAGGAGGTGGGGTCTTCATAAGCAAAAAGCATGGTCTCTCTCTCTCTCTCTCTCTCTCTCTCTCTCTCTCTCTCTCTCTCTCTCGCTGGACCGCTCTTATCTGTGTGTGTGTGTGTGTGTGTGTGTGTGTGTGTGTGTGTGTGTGTGTGTGTGTGCGTGCGTGTGTGTGTGTGGTGTGTGTGTGTGTGTGTGATGTGTGTGTGTGTGTGTGTGTGTGTGCGTGTGCGTGTGTGTGTGTGTGTGCTGACGTGTGTGTGGTGTTGATGTTTTAAGGCGGTTTCATTTTAATTAATTCGAAGGAAACATCACATCTGTCCTGCTCCTCTGGATGCTACACACTCCGTGCTTCACACTTTAATGTAACTTTCAATCAGTCAACAATTTGTGGTTTGTATTGATTGACGTACTGGGAGCCGATACATGAAACCCATATTTATGGTTGAGGGTAAAGGATTCATACCCGTAGAAAACCCGGGTATAAACAATATGATTTATACAGCTTCCTAACGACGGATGGATCGAATTCAGACACACACTTTATATATTTTTTTCAACTATCGCCGTGTAAACAAGGGAGAGTACACGTCGACGCAGATGATGTAGCCATGTCTACTGCTAATAGCCAGAGGAGATTACGCTCGCGCTCGTCTCTCGGCGAGCCGGCGCCGGATGAACAAGCAACAGAACAGAACGGCCCCCGGAGCTGTTAACATCTAATACGCTGCCTTCCCCCCCCCATCCCCGGCACAACAACACGGCCTCACAGCTTCTCCTCCTCGTGCCGGCGTTTCGATTTCTGATTCCTCTCCTCTCCGCAACTCCTCGAGTCCTCCGCCACGTCGACTGTGGTGCATCGGTGACACAATCACACTCAGTCTTTTTTGTATTCTCTATATCGACATCTCAGAATCTTTTTCAAACACTTGATGGTTATTGATGTAGTTGGATAACTCAATCTATGTTTCATACAAAATAAACCAGATTACATGGTGTTGTTGTTTTTTTTTACATAGTCCACAATACGATGCACACACTGAGCTACTGCCACTGAGGATGGCAGTTGGTTCAGGAGGTCAGAGCGGTTGTCTGGCAACAGGAAGGTTGCTGGTTCGATCCCCGGGCTCCTCCTCCTAGCTAAGTGTGGAGGTGTCCCTGAGCAAGACACCACCTAACCCTACCTGCTCCTCCTAGCTAAGTGTGGAGGTGTCCCTGAGCAAGACACCACCTAACCCTACCTGCTCCTCCTAGCTAAGTGTGGAGGTGTCCCTGAGCAAGACACCCACACACACACACACACACGCGCATGCACACACACACACACACACGCACACACACACACACGCACACACACATAGATACACACACACACACACACGCAAAAAAAAAAGAAAACCAAAAAGAAAATAAGGGAAAAGTTCGGCGCGTCTCGTCTCGTCTCGTCAGCCGTTAACGGACGGACTGCTGACATCACAACAGTCATCATGCGTCGCGGTGCGGCACAGTTTCCCGCCACGCTTGGCGCCCGCAGCGCTAATTGCATCGCCGGGCCGCCTGTTTGTTGGAGAAACAACGAGGCGCCGCTACGCTCGCCACTCAGCCCGTGTGTGTGTGTGTGTGAGAGAGAGCGAGGGGCACAAATTGAGATTACTTGATAATAGACACAGTTAAGTCTGCCTCATTAACCGGGGCGTCCATTTAGCATACGACAGCGCCCTCGGCTCCGCTTTAATCACCGCATCTTATCGCTGGGTGTGAGGCGGTGCGCGCTTTGTAGGGAGGCGGGAGGAGGGACGGGGCGGTGTGTACGGTCCTCTCGCGTCTCTCCCTCCCGTAAACCACCGCTAGCTCTCCTGGCAGCCACTTCGGGGAGGAGATGTTATTGACGGGCCGTTGGGTATAGTTATCGCCACACTCGACGGGCTCGGGGAACGTCCACGTGTCACCGGCGATGTTTTGCAACATTTGATCAACATTTATTGTCGTTTTGTTTTTTCTACACAGTGTGTGACGACGTTGCCCATCAGTCACTGCTGGCGCGGGAATGCACACCCATTCAATCTCCCCCCCCCCTCGCCGCCAAGCGGATCTCTGATGCGCCGTCGTCTGACCTCTGTACCTGGGAGTTTTTGCCGAGCTCCCCGAAGTTTAACACTTAGTTTTGAGAGTTCTAGCCTGGTGGGTTTTTGAGACTGCTGCCGTGTAACGCACCGCGATCGATCGACACACTAACACCACCACACGCACGCACGCACGCACACACACACGCACACACACACACACACACACATACACACATTCACGCTCACTCACACACCACACATATAAATATCAAGTCCCTGAGTTCAGGATGTATATAAGCGAGAGAAAAGCATAACAGTGGACTGGACGGTACCTGAATGCACACAAACTGCATCGACACGACATCATAAGGAACTCCATTTCGTCTGTGTTATTATTATGACTGCTATTATTAATATATATTATTATGACTGCTATTATTAATATAGGTTCTGCCACAACATCGCTTCTCTTCTCGCTTCGACTCACACGCTGCCAAGATGGAAGCTGGAGCCTCGGCTCGCGCCGCACTCTGTTTGTTTGACTACGATGCCCACAACTCCCACACAGAGCAAACTATGTCAGTCTGTGGTGGTCCCAGTATAACTCCATCTGTCACAGTGGTGGTGGTGGTGGTAGTGGAGGTGGTGGAGGTGCTGGTGGTGCTGGCGGTGGTGGTGGTGCTGGTGGTGGTGCTGGTGGTGGTGGTGCTGGTGGTATCCATCTACACACAGAGTTTTCTCTTGAGTCACAACAAACTGCTCCTGACGATCCGTCAGTAAATGAGCAATATTGTAATTCAGCACGTTTGTTTAGTTCTTTCAGTGATCGCGACGCCTACAGAGGTTAAATTAATTAGAATTAGAATTAGAACAATGGACCGCTATAATTAACGTATTTGTGTTCTAGAAGATATGACTCGTGGCTTGTTTCACATCAAACATTCCCCTCATACACGTTTCCATCCATCCATATAATAATAATCTTCTGACTACCGGTGTTTTCATGAGTTGCTTGTAGATTATTCCATTTATATTCCCGTTTAAATGTTACAGCGCATAATAGTCCGATTAATGACTTATCATCTTGTCTTGCGATGCCAGGACATGCAGGTGGCAAAAACTCCAATAAGATCGGAATACTCCACGCGTCTTATTTCGATGATTTCTTATCGCGAGTTTCTGACCATATTCGGGTTAACCGGGTCATCAAAAAGTGATTTTTACGTGGCTGTGTCTTATTCAGACTATTGTCTTCGTCGGGTTAAGATCAGAATATTGCTGCTGTCCGTGTAAACGTGGCCAGGGACGCGCGATGGGGTTCAGTGGTTTTAATGAGGCTACGGTCCGTACATTGACTCATCCGGACACATTGACCGCTGCGCGCCGCACGGGACAACACATCAACAAACAAACAAACAAACAAACAAACGCACCCGACGACAAAGAAAAAGTACCGTGCTTTTGTGTATATCATTGACCATCTCCACGGCCAATTCTCCTTCATCTTGCGTGTCCAGGGGGGAATCTGCCCGCGTATATACACACACACATACATACACACACACACACACACACACACACACACACACACACACACACACACACGCACACAACACACATACACACATACATGCTCTTAGCCTGCTGCCACAGATGGGAAGATAAGTTGCCTCTTTAATCTGAGCTGCACCTCACAGCAAACATGATGAATGGAAGTCCCATCCGGCGGACGGCCTCTCGCGGGTGATTTAAAGCCATAATAATCCTTTACAATATTGCTCTGTGCTTCCTGGCCATTAAAATAGCAGCAGAGTCACATAGAGAGAGAGAGAGAGAGAAGAGAAAGAGAGAGAGAGAGAGAGAGAGAGAGAGGAGGGGAAACACAAACACTTCATTTAAAACACATCGCGTCGGACCAGGCTGGCTGGGATGCACACACACACACACACGCACGCACACACACACACACACACACACATGTACAAACACAGGCATGCATGTGCACATGCACATGTGCACGCACACACACATGTGCACACAAGTATGCACACACACACCAGGGAGTGATGGCTTAGCAGTCAGTTCCTTGTGTGTCTGAGGTGGGAGATGTGTGTGTGTGTGTGTGTGTGTGTGTGTGTGTGTGTGTGTGTGTGTGTGTGTGTGTGTCTGTGTCTGTGTGTGTGTCTGTGTCTGTGTGTTTTTGTGATTGTTTGCTTTGGGTGTTAAATTATTCATGTCTTGCTGTTGATACTGTATACGTACGTTCCGTTGCCGTTGTGGATTTTGATGGAGGTTGAGTAAATTTATTTATTCTGAATAATGAAGCACAACATCGTGGAACAATATATTGGTAAAACATACA
This sequence comes from Coryphaenoides rupestris, assembly GCA_002895965.2. Lineage (NCBI taxonomy): Eukaryota > Metazoa > Chordata > Actinopteri > Gadiformes > Macrouridae > Coryphaenoides > Coryphaenoides rupestris. The sequence goes on from PIJE02001348.1 coordinate 125,920, forward strand.
AAATGAATAGTTCTAAAGTTACTCTTGACGGCCTTTTCAACAGTCGACCACATTCACTAAACCTTTGCTCTCTGCAATATTGAGTATAAAAATACAAAATAGACAAACAGACTACGACTGCCAAGTGGGATCCTTTGAAAGTTTCTTAGGTTAACAAACCGTCTTGTCGAGAGTTTGGATTAAATTCAAAATCCGGAGCAACTGTCTTACACAACGTCTGAAGCAGTGTGTGCCAACCTGTCATGTCCAAAATAGTGTCACTTTGTGTTCACTCCATCATGTAAATAATCATTCCACTCGGCCAGGGCTCTCCTGCAGTACTCACGGCGTATAAAGGGGTCGCTGGCACTCTGTGCTCCGCCACTGCTTGTGATAATATTATTTAGCTGTTTTTGTCTTGAGGTGGGCCGCGAAAGGTCTCCATGTCAATTTAGCCGCACACCTAAAGTCAAAGGTTGGGAGCCACCGGTCTGGATGGAGGCGGCTGTCAGATACACGGCTCCCGGGATAAACCCGACGATCAGCTCACATTCATGACTCCCAGATAAATATCCAGCATTTGTGTCCATTTCTTTTGACGTACAAGTTGTCTACGTTCACTTTTTGCTATCTTTTTGGAAGAAGGAGTCGTTATTTTATTTTATTGTTTGCACTTATTGCTCGTTAAGTTGAGTATATATTCACACGCTAATGTGAGTATGTCTCACATATACTCACCTTAACGCACACACAACGCACACACGAGCACACACGGAAGCACACACCCCACGGACGCACACACACCACACCACAACGCGCCAGCACATAGCACACACACCAGGTGCTCACACACATGCACACGCACACACAGGCACAAGCACACACACAAACAAATATATCTGAATAACACATGCATAATAATAATAATGATAATAATTAATTGAGGGTTTGGTTATAAAAGTCAACTGTCACATGTACTTATTTTGTCAATTCCTATTTAGGATTGAAGCCCAGTCAACTGGGGGGCAGACGTGTCTCTAAACCCACGTCTGTATTCATGGAAACGGTCGAATAAATATGAAGACAAAAAAAAGGACCTTGGGCTCGGATGTCAAAGACGGGTTCGTCCTCTCCGGCGTCGCCGTGGCGTCCGTGTGCGCAATACAAAAATGAAATTATCATGGCGAGGTAACCGGGAGGTTCCAGTGGACGAACAGACACACACACACACACACACACACATCAACCCCAGAGACACCCCTGCCATACATACATACATACTGTACATACAATACATACCATACATACCATACATACATACCGTACATACCATACATACCATACATACCATTACCAGTACATACCATACATACATACCGTACATACCATACATACCATACATACCGTACAGTACATACTGTACATATCATACATACCGTACAGTACATACTGTACATACCATACCATACTGTACATACCATACCATACCATACTGTACATACCATACATACATACCAGACATACATACATACATACATACTGTACATACTGTACATACTGTGGCACACTCCATTGTAGGGTGGAGTGTGTCCACGACTGATAATAATAAATCAACGGTCCACACCAACCGTCGTCGTTGTCCGTACGCAGGGAGTATCACACCAGGAAGTGGTCTCAGGGGGTCCAGGGCAAGGCAGGCGGGAGGGTCGTCAGGCAGGCAAGGGTCGGTACACAATTCGGGTTCGCAGACAGGCAGAACGTCAAGGCACACAGCCACTTCTGTTAGTCTCCCAAACTCTCCCACACAGGGTCTTGGTCCGCATCCTTCCTCATTCTCCTCCTCTTCCTCCTCTTTCTCTCTGTACCACCACAACCACCACCGCCGCCAAGTTCCTTCAACGAGGCGCAGCCACTTCCCATGAGGCTGATTGCCTCTCTCCACTTCCTGGTCCCCTCGCCTCCCTCTGGGGGCCGAATGGGGAATTGCGGCCCCCCCGACTGTCGTCCACCCTCATTCCTCTGCCCTTCAGTGGCCGTCTGCCACAATACATACATACATACAAACATACTGTACATACATACATACATACATACATCAACATACATACTGTACATACATATACATACATACATACTGTACATACATACATACATACATACATACATGCATCATACTTACATACATACATAGCATACGTACATACATACGTACATTGCATACTGCATACTATACATACATACATACATACGTACATACATACATACTGTACATACATACATACATGCATACATACATACATGCATACATACATACATACATACATGCATACATACATACATACATACATACATGCATACATACATACAGTCTAGCGCGAGGCTATTTAGCGTCACAATGCGTAGCGCTTAGCTTAGCATCACGCCACAGTTAACCCAAAGCGACTCACAATGAATTCAGATACACGTCACTAATGCAAAGGTCGGGAGGTCAGAACCTTGAGTATGGGAGTCAAACACCACAGAGCCGCTAGTAGACGACCGTGTCCCTGTGAGGAACACATCTGTGGTGTGTGTGTGTATGTGTGTGTGTGTGTGTGTTTGGTGGCTGGTTTAAGCAGCCTCACCTGGCCCGAGTCAGGCTGGTTAGACTCTGGGGCTGCAGTGTGGGCGGGGTCTGCACACCTGTAGTGGGTTGTCTCATCAAGGCCCACATGGCCTTGATGTATGGCCTCACAGTCACCCATTCATACACCGACAGCGGTGGCAAGCATGCAAGGTAACAACCAACACGTCAGGAGCAGGTAGGGTTAGGTGGTGTCTTGCTCAGGGACACCTCCACACTTAGCTAGGAGGAGCAGGTAGGGTTAGGTGGTGTCTTGCTCAGGGAACAATGGAAGGTAGGATGGCAAGGACTGGACTGTTGTGTCTCACGCACGGATCCTCAGAGCTTGATAGGCGCAAAGAAAAAACTAAAACTAAAACAAAACAAAAGCCTCATGATGTGATCATGAAAGGTAACTGCAATTCATTCTTAATTTGTGGGAAAGTGTGGAGTTTGTGGAGTTTGTGTTCCTCGGGAATGGGAAGTGAGAGAGAGAGAGAGAGGAGAGAGACAGAGAGAGAGAGAGAGACATGAGAGAGAGAGAGAGAGAGAGAGTGGTCTGGGTAGAAACAAACAACAACAAACAACAACAACAACACAACAACAACACAGCTCAATGGTTTCTATCACCGTGAGATCTCTCTATCTGGAGTGGAGTGGATTAGATGGTTGGAGTGTGTGTGTGTGTGGTGTGTGTGTGTGTGTGTGTGTGTGTGTGTGTGTGTGTGTGTGTGTGTGTGTGTGGTGTGTGTGTGTGTGTGTGTGTGTGTGTGTGTGATGTGTGTGTGTGTGTGTGTGGGGGGGGGGGGGTGATGCTTTTGGGTTTCTCTCGTCAAGAGGAATTTGTGATTTTCATCTTTGTCCGAAGTCAAATAGAAACACAGACTGTGCCGTGTTTGTTCCAATCTTATTGTATTTCTGTGTTACTTCATAACCGTGTATATCTCGTCCTGACAATTATACGAGCCTCCAGAAAATAGTGTATTAAAATAAAAGCGGCGGCAGCAGCGAGAATCTCAGCCGGTTTATTTCTACGTCGTCGTGGGGGTGAATCCTGCAGCGACAGCACTGGGAAAATATTGCCTCTCGGAAGCGTCGGGCCATGAGTCATCTGGAGGCTCGGTGGCTTTGGCTTGGTTTATGACTCAGGAAGACGCAAAGACACAGACTCCACCAACCAAGCGACCAACAGCAGCCTCCTGTGTCCGCTGTGCCTCCCGGGCTCTGACTCAGACAGATCTCCTGGTCTCTGCCTCGACCAGGAATGACTCAGTCAAAACAAACATAATCGCATATAAAGGCGATGTGCATCGTAATGATGATGAATGAACAGCAACACTTGATCAACAACAGCCATTTATGAGTGAAGGTTATTGAAAAAGAGAAGATAAGAGAAGATAAGACAGAACTTTATTCATCCCGAAAGAGATTCTTGTGCCAGAGGTTGCTCAAAAATACCAACAACATGAGAATAAAAACAACCGGCCTCCCCTCCCCTCAGCTTGTGGCCCCGCCCCCGCGGTGGTGGTAGAGGAGGAGGAGGAGGAGGAGGAGGAGGAGAAGAAGAAGAAGGCAAGATGGCCGCCGCTGTCAGTTCCCATCACGGTCGTGTTTCCGAGCCACGGCGACC
>PIJE02001348.1:131506-134006 GCA_002895965.2 Coryphaenoides rupestris
CCGGCGCACCAGACGTACGGTGGGAGCTGGAAGTTCCTCACGTTCATTGACCTGGTGAGGATGCACACACACACACACACACACACACACGCACACGCACACACACACATGCACACACACATGCATGCACACAGACGCACACACACACACACACCTATTGGCTTATAATGCCTTATGCATGTACATCTGTGTGTGCATGGGTGTGTGTGTGTGCGTGTGTGTGTGTGTGTGTGTGTGTGCATGCATGTGTGTGTGCATTGCAGCGCATTGACAATGATGGTGTCGGCGTTGGATGATTCATGATAGATTCTAGCGACGAAGAGCGCATCATCTCAGAATCAGGATGAGGTAGGATGAGATGGGATGAGGTAGGATGAGATGGGATGAGGTAGGATGAGATGGGATGAGGTAGGATGAGATGGGATGGTGTCGTCATGGGGGAGCCGGTGTCCGTCGGTACCCCGGCGGCTGCTGATTGGCTGAGCGGCTGAACAGGACGCAGGCTTCATCATCATCATCATCATCATCATCATCATAATAATAATAATAATAATACTAGTCACCATAATAATATTCAGCATATTGTTTAGCATGTTGTATGTACTTAGATGTTGGTACTGCACTCAGAATGGCACTTCTGCTCTTATATATAATAATAATAATAATAATAATAATAATAATAATATAATAATAATAACATGCATTGCTGATGTTATTATTACTATTATTATAATGTTAAGAAGACTATTATGACTATTCTGATGATGATAATGATGATAATGATGATGCATATTCTTCTTCGTATTATGCTAAGATGCTAGATAATCACAATATAGTTATGATTGAGTAAATGAGGGCTCTCTCTCTCTCTCTCTCTCTCTCTCTCTCTCTCCTTGGTTTATATTTTTTCCAGGATTATCTCTGGGGGATTACAAAAGATTAGTGACATATGTAGTCATTGAAATCATCCGTTAATGAAGATGTTTGGAAACACTGAACAGTAATGTGTGTGTTATGTGTTTGGTGGCCCGGCTGCATCTTGCTGCTGAGGCTCCTCCACGCCGAGGACACCGGTAGTTGACGTGGAAGCGTCCGGATTATTGCACAGTTTCTAGTTTGTTTCTGCTGACAGAGCGGATGGTGAATAGCTGGCATGCAGCAGCAGCTCAGGAGGTATAAGAGCGGTTGTCTGGCAACTGGAAGGTCGTCGGTTCGATCCCCCGCGGGCTCCTCCCCCTCCTAGCTAAGTGTGGAGGTGTCCCCGAGCAGGACACCTCCCCCTCCTAGCTAAGTGTGGAGGTGTCCCTGAGCAAGACACCACCTAACCCTACCTGCTCCCCCTAGCTAAGTGTGGAGGTGTCCCTGAGCAAGACACCACCTAACCCTACCTGCTCCTCCTAGCTAAGTGTGGAGGTGTCCCTGAGCAAGACACCACCTAACCCTACCTGCTCCTGACGTGTTGGTTGTTACCTTGCATGGTTGGCACCACCGTCGGTGTCTGAATGGGTGAATGTGAGGCAACTGTAAAGCGCTATATACAGTAAATGCAATCCATGTACCATCATGCACACAGGTGTGGCTGTCATACATACAGGTATATTCAATCTCAGAAGGACTTGGAGAAATTGCAGCCAGTGTACAAAAAATGCTAATTAAGTTAAGTCATTTACTCGCTAAATACTTAATGAGGTTCATATTGATTATAGTAACAGGTGGCTGGGGAAGACCATTAAAACAGTGTGTGTTGTGTTGAGTTAAAAGTTAAGTTAGGAGATAAAATTTAAAAGTTCGAAGACGAATTTCCGCGCCTCAATGTGTTCTGTGTTTCTTCCTCAGTGGTGCTGCCCAGACGCCATCCCAGGTCCTCCCGGTGTGAACCCGGGGATCGGCTGAGAGCCCTGCAGGGTAATAACAGAGCCTTGCTCGGGGTCCGCGGGGCGGCCGGGGGTGAGGGTGGCGGGGTGGTCTTTTATTTAATGCAAAGGTCAGGACACGGCGTGCTTCCAATAAGGTCCCCGTAAGACCAACATTATTAGAAAGGCTCCGGAAGGAAGGCGGCTGGGTGTCACCGGGATTTACCAAGGTCACAGTCAATCATCATGAATTCCAGCACTGTAGTGGGGGAGCTGAAAGGGCAGTCCAGTGTGTGTATGTGTGTGTGTGTTTTCATCCCTGTGTGTATGAATGTGTGTGTGTGTATATACGTATGTGTGTTTATCCATCCAACTGATCCTCTGTGCATCCGAAACACTTCAACACCACACTACACACACAGGCTGCGTCTATACTAAATATGAGACAGACAGAGGGAGGGAACATCAACTATCCATTGCTGCAGCTCTAGAGCAAACTTCCGGAACATCACGTGACTCCGTGGACATGGTGAGGGTGGCTCTGCAGCTCAGGTGAGTTCGGGGAACTGAGACTCACTGAAACATTCCTACAAACACATGCAACTAGAAATAATAATGATATTCAGGCAGGTAGGTTTGATTAAAAT
>PIJE02001348.1:139006-142503 GCA_002895965.2 Coryphaenoides rupestris
ATCACAATGTGTGTGTGTGTGTGTGTGTGTGTGTGTGTGTGTGTGTGTGTGTGTGTGTGTGTGTGTGTCCCGGTGGTATAGCTATACGCAACACCACAAAGGGCCTGTCTGGCACCTCTCGGTGAGCAAGGCATTCCCGTGCATCCAGGGTTGGAGGTGTGATTCCCCCACTGGGGGAATGCCACCCATTCCAGTGAATGCAGGCTCTGGGGGGCAGTGGGGGTATAATGGGTCAAAATGTTTCAAATAAAAACCGTGGACCAAATGGCATTTTTACGAAAGACTTTATATCCTGAAGCCGAAATGACTTCACTGATAATCAATAAAGCACCATCTACAGAGTCATTGGCATGGTAATGGCACAGCTTGCAGCAGGTTGGACAGAGGTGCAGATGTCTTTATCTTGTCAATGCTGATTTAGTGATCCAACACATGATCCCTGAGAACCACAGAGTTCAAACGTCTCAAAAAAACTCGTCTCAAAAACGTCAACGGCAATCTCAAAGCGGTACGATTACTCCGTCTCCCCGTCGAATGATGAAATAATGGACCTTGGCTCTTCTGGCTCGTCATCCTGTTCTGCTCTCATGAGACCAATGGCTGGCGAATCTTGGAAGCTCCTGGAACAGTACAACCCCCACCTCAGTGCTACTCTCCTGTCGGGGAATACGAACGACGGGAACGAGGGAACGAGGGAACGCCACCGCCGATGTCTCTCCTCTCGACAACATCGCCACAACCTCGTCTCACCGCGTGAAGAATATATGAATATATGAATATAAAACACATGAGCCCATTGTGTGCGGCCGGCCTCCGAGCGAGCGGCCTGCAGGGGGGGCGAAGAGGGCGATGAAGAACGCGATTGTGGGGGGAAGTCAGCGAGAGAGAGAGAGAGAAAAGGGAGGAGGAGGAGGAGGAGGAGAAGGTCGTAGTATTGTGAAGAGGAATCCGCTCAAAATAGCTCCTCGCCGGCCCGGCTGAGTGACAGGTCTTCTCCTGTCGCCAGAATGCTTTTATTTGATTCTACGCGGCTGTCAGACGAGATGCTTTGATATTTAGAGAAGAGACCCGAGACCCGAGATAAGGGAACGTGTCTCTGGGTTTCTCTTTCTTCCGACTTTTTTTTCGAGGCGAGGTCGCCGCTATCGACCGCTTCAGGTCATCGTTTGTGTTATTTTTGTGCGGGCGGGCGGGCGGGCCGCGTCTCGTGTTTAGGACGACATATTTATTTGAATGGAACTTCATTTGAACTTCATTTGAGGCGCATAATCCCGCCGTTCCGGGATTAACGGTGTAATACGGACGCTACTCGAGTCGTCCTAAACCATATTAGCCGTTTATTTAAGTCGAGCACGATAGGATATGACGGCAGTCCAATCCGACAGTTACGTAATGAAAAACAGAAGGACTTTGATATCCTCGCTGTTCATTTGTAGTTATTTTTCATCTAAGATAGGATCATTTTCTCCATTTCAACTTTTATTCGGTAATCTATTTTTTGTTGTCCTCGCGTGCCTCCAAGAATCTTCATTCACCCTCGTTTCTCTCTCTCTCTCTCTCTCTCGCTCTATCTCTGTCTCCATCCTTCTGCTTTTATCCTTTTTTGTCTTCCTTTCAAACATCCTCTTCTCCTCTGTTGCTCTTTCAATCTCCTGTAATCTGTTGCCCTCTCTCTTTCTGTGTGTGTCTCTCTCTCTCTCTCTCTCTCTCTCTCTCTCTCTCTCTCTCCTCTCTCTCTCTCTCTCTCTCTCTCTCTCCCTCCCCCTCAGTCGTTGGGTGTGTGTGTGTGTGTGTGTCTCTCTCCCTCTCTCCCTCTCTCCCTCTCTCTCTCTCTCTCTCTCTCTCTCTCTCTCCCCCTCACTCGTTGGGTGTGTGTGTGTGTGTGTCTCTCTCCCTCTCTCTCTCTCTCTCTCTCTCTCTCTCTCCATGTCTCCTCTTGTCAATCAGAGCGGCTGTAGAGCGTCTCCAGACTCCAGAGCTGAGGGGTCACAGCGGTGGAGGAGTTCTGTTGACAACCAGACGCCTGTTAGCTGGACATGAGACAAGAGACAAGATTAGATCCCCAAGTGAAGGAGGAGGAGGCGGAGCAGGAGGAGGAGGAAGAGGAGGAGGAGGATGAGGAGGAATAGGAGGAGGAGGAGGAGGGGGAGGAGGAGGAGGGAGGAGCCTGAGGTAGAGGGAGGAGGGGGAGGAGCCTGAGGTAGAGGGAGGGGGGAGGAAGGAGGAGCCTGAGGTAGAGGGAGGGGGAGGGGGGGAGGAGGGAGGAGCCTGAGGTAGAGGGAGGGGGGGAGGAGGGAGGAGGCCTGAGGTAGAGGAGGAGGGAGGAGCCTGAGGTAGAGGGAGGGGGGAGGAGGGAGGAGCCTGAGGTAGAGGGAGGGGGGATCTGTCTGTACAGCGCGAATGCAATTAGTCAAATCAATCACACTAAGACGCGCTACCAAATAAAGCAGAATTCATTCATAATACTGTGAATTTATTAGTTTCACTGACATTTTGTTAATGAATGAAAAAATACACATCTTAAAAATAACTTTACTACTTAAATAAGTTAATAGAACTTAACTTAGCATAATACAATTTATAAAGCTCCTCATAGATTCCTTAGATAGCCGCAATTTCATAGTTTGTGCGATGAACAAAAAAAACTCCTCCGTTTTCTGGCAAAGAACTGTTTATTTATTTCCGTCTATTTAATGCTTTGTTGCGCAGATTCACGATTAAAGTAAAAAAATAAAATGGCCTATCAGCAAAAAAAACCTTTGTTGCTGTATAAATTGCTGCCTTTCCCCCACAAAAGGCCACCACACTCCTCTGGCACTTGAAATGTTTAAAAAGCGAAGCAACTTCCTCCCCAACGCCGCTAAAGTATAAAGTCGCCGCCGAACCAAACAATTCATCTCCCCTGAGGAAGGTCACAGGACTGGCCAATCAGGACGCGGCGCCGTGCGTCAGGAGAGAGGAGGTGGCAGAGCAAACAGCGGCGGTCCGCCCATAAGAAATAGATCCTAAACTACATCTGACAACAGCTGAGATTGCATCTGAACCCAATTCATTGACCGTAAAGTGGCCATTTGGGGGAGAGTGTGAGGGGGGGGTGGGGGAGAGAAGGGAGTAAGAGGAGGAAGAGGAGGAGGAGGATGAGGGGGGGAGGAGAGAAGGGAGGAAAGGAGGAGGAGGAGGAGGAGAGGAGAAGGGGGGGGAGGAGAGAAGGGAGGAAGAGGAGGAGGAGGAGGGGAGGAGGAAGGAGGGGAGGGAGGAGCCACGGTACAGAGATGGATGAACTACCACAACAAGTGTGGCAGAGGACGAGAACGACAAGAATGCTTTCTCTCCGTGAGCTTCTCTGCCATATAGGCTGTCACATGACACACCTGACACAGGTAATGTGACAGGGGGGGAGAGAGAGAGAGAGAGAGAGAGAGATGCCTTCCCTCTCTCCTCTCTCCTCTCCCTCTCTTCTCTCTCTCCTCTCTCTCTCTTCCTCCCTCTCTCTTCCC
>PIJE02001349.1:0-33347 GCA_002895965.2 Coryphaenoides rupestris
AGAGAGAGAGAGACAGAGGAGAGGAGCAATGAGAGAGGAGAGGAGATGGAAAGAGGAGAGAGGAGAGGAGTAGAGAGGAGAGAGGAAAGAGGAGAAAGGAGAGAGGAGAGGGGAGATGGAAGGAGGTGAGAGGAGATGGAAGGAGGTGAGAGGAGAGAGGAGACATTGACAGTGCCATTTGTGTATGGATGCTGGTTTATTTTTTGGTTCACACACACACACACACACACATGCACGCACACACACACACACACACACACACACACACACACACACATGCACACACACACAGTTTTTTGTGGCGAGTGTGAGAGGGGAGGGGAGTCTAACAAAAAGAAAAACCCTCTTCATCAGACCAACAGTTGAACACTCCACACAAATATAACGACCACGTTAATGATCATTTGTTTGCGTTTATTTTCTATATCTTGTCAGGCTTTATACTCAATACTACACAATTGGGCAACCGTTGCTCAAATTGAAACAAATCTGTTTTTAGCCTGCGATGTTATTATTATAATTATAATTATTACATCCTCAGGGGTCATTTTGGAGCATCACTTGAGTCCTGCACACACATTTAATGACTGAGTGCTAATGGCTGATTGAACCTCATCCATCTCTAGGTTTATGTGTTTGGTTGTCGCCTGCTTTTAAAAGCACACGAGACAATAACCAACTAACCCCGAGGTCAGAATAAGGTACATTTCCCCGTAGACCAGACCACTAACGCCGGACATGACCCGAGATGACCCTCGGCCTGGAATCACACCCGGGGCGGGGGGGGGGGGGGGGGGGGTCAAATCAAGTGGATCGTGGAGATAGAGAGGATGAGGTCGTCCCATTTGCGTCGGCACAGCACTCACCGTGGGGGTGGGGGGGGTCAAGGGTCGCTCGTGGACATGTCAGTGATGATGATGATGATGATGATATGCGATTGGTCAATAACGCGTTCATCGACGTCCCAGACAATTCATGCTGTCACTGCTTGCTCTCGTGAAGCAGTGTTGTGCTTTTAAGAATCATCGCTCGGACCGAATTTGCAATTTGTTTCAGTATTATAACGTAGTATCGCTGCTCGCGTGACGTCCCTTCATTCCCTACATATGTGAGCTCTTTTCGTGGCTCGCCATCGATCTCAGCAGATCTGTAAAGTGATTTTAGTTAAGAGCATTTGCCGCCGGGATTAGTTTTCTCCTGAGAGCTCAGTGAAAGCCTCTCTAGCTGCTGTTTGAACCCGGCGGACGCGCGTTCCTCTCCTCCGCTCGGCTGCTGTCCGGTAGAACAGAGAGTCCCACGTCCGCAAGACTCCGGAGAGAGAGGATTTTCCTCAGCCGAAGCTGATCTCCTATCTTGTGTTTATCGTGGCTGTGTCTGCGTGTGTGCGTGTGCGTGTGTGTGTGTGTGTGTGTGTGTGTGTGTAGGATTGTGGCGTCGAACCACAGGTGTGTGTGAGAGACAATCTCTTTGAGACAGAGTATTGACCCACCCTGTAAGCCTCAGTTCACCTTCTTGGCCGTCAATCCTTTTCGTGAACAATTCTGCTCTCAAAAATCTCATGTGTTGAAAGATGTGTTCAATTGTTTATTGATTTCATGGATCATTTGTTTCTTATATTAGGTTTATTATCTTCTATATCTTGTCATAAGCTGACTCTAATAATTGGGCTATGTTGCTCAGTAATTGTTTAAAGTACACAAATCTGTTTTCAGCCCACTATTTTACTACCACATCCTAAGGGCCATTTTTAATGAGCAAAATATCATATTATGATACTCTAGGACAACAAATCGTGTCGGCGAATGGAATTGAATCATTCAAAAGGTTGATTATTCTGTTGTGTTTCACAGTGACTCCGTGAAGGAGGAGGTAATCGACGTTTGGAGTAATGCGTTTTGTGGCCGTGGCCGGGGGGGGGGGGGGGGGGGGGGAATCACTGCAATGGGCCAATCTCTCTCTCATTGATGTGGGATTAGTGGAGGGGGAGAGAGGAGCAGAGGGGGAGAGAGGAGGGGAGGGTGTGGAGGAGAGGAAGAGAGGGAAGAGGAGATGGAAGGGAGAGGGAGGAGAGGAGAGGAGAGGAGAGGAGGAGAAAAATGTCATTATCCAAAAATGTTCTTCTCCAAAACAACCTCATTACTGCATCAAGGCCTCGCTCACGTCATACGAAATAGTCCACTTCTCCCTGTGAAAGGGGGTTTGGGTGGAGCTGGGGGTTTCCATGTTTCTACTTTTGTTTTCACGACTTGATGGAGAAAGAAATGTGACGACAATATACTGTCTTTACACACAAAACGGACAGATAATTAAAACATGTGTGACCTAGCTGCCCTCCTGCGTCCCTCCCGACTTAAACATGGGATTATGCTTGTATCTGTTGACTCAAAATATGGCTTTGAAGGATAACTTTAACCGATTTTCGACCTTATCTCTTTTATCTACCCTCTTTGCATCTACGACCCACATTGAAATGATACGAAGCCAGTTAAAAATGGGTGAAGTTCTCCTTAAAGTAGCCTGAGATGAACTCACCCAACCAGATGATAGAGAGATAAGCGGCCATAGCAGCGGTCGACCACCAGGGGGGCGGTGTGTTCCTCCGTGGTCCTCCTTTAAGGACAGTGAAACCAGAAGGTCTCAGTCTAGAATGAGGACTTGCTGCTGGGAAACCAACACCAGGTACTGAAACCAGGCACCGGTGGAAGTGAGTCCTGCTGCGATGGATCACCTCTCCTGGGTCACATGGTGTCCTGGGCCACGTTGAACTCCAGTGACCTCATCGCACAGCTTCTGTCTTGTAAATATATTTTCTTGCACCTCAAATGTCACATTTTCTATTTTCCTCAAATTATAGTTCGATATAATTTCCCGATAGGGCACCAACAACACCACCATGTAAAATGGATTGAATTTATATCATCGCTTTTATCCAAAGAGCTTTACAGTATTGTCTCACATTCACCCATTCATACACCGACGGCGGTGCCAACCATGCAAGGTAACAACCAACACGTCAGGAGCAGGTAGGGTTAGGTGGTGCCTTGCTCAGGGACACCTCCTCGACACTTAGCTAGGAGGCGGAGGAGCCCGGGGATCGAACCGGCAACCTTCCTGTTGCCAGACAGCCGCTCTCACCTCCGGTCTTCCCTCCCGTGTGCACAGTGCAGGGCCTGCAGTGCTATGGCTGCAACATCATCCAGGGCCAGCGGTACGTGGACGTGGGCTGCTCCAACCCCGAGGTGCTCACCTGCACGCACTCGCACAAGGGCTTCAAGCACCGCTTCTGCATCAAGACAGAGAGCAGTGAGTATAATGCCGCCGGAAGGAAACTGCATTGAGAGAAGACATGTTACGCCACCAGGTGTGAGCGTGACATCACAAATGGGAGTGTCCACCCAGAAGCATGCTGGATAGATCAGCCTACCAGCTGATCTATCCAGCATACTTCTATGGTGGACCCTCCCACTTGTGATGTCAAACACCGGAGATGAAACCGGTTTTTGAAACTGCTTGGAATGGCTAATCACGCTCACACCTGGTGGTATAACATGTCTCCTTTTACAGCTTTTCGCCAAAGAGCACGAAACGGACATCTTCGAGATTACCACTTTAAAGGAGCAGGTGTTCGTTCATCTTGCTCCAAGCCGGGGTGCCTACAGGTTAGGCTGAGGACAGGAATCAAACACACAACCTCATGGTAGTCGAACATCCTCGCCACTAAATAGCCTCCCTATTTTTCGGATTAAAATAAAAGGTGTGTGTATTTCCATACGCAAAACGTGAATCCAGCAATGGTTCACTGGTCGTTCTAATGTTCCCTGAGAGGGGGGGGAGTTTACGTTGGAGTTAATGTTGACACGTCGACCCTCAAGTCGAGACTGTCCAGGCTGTGGACATTTAGACATGCAGGCTGACGGACAGATGAACAGTTCTGCTGATCTCCACACGAGGAAAGTACAGAACAAGAAGAGCTGATCCAGCGATGTTTCCTTTTCCCATTGGCTCAGGGAAATAACGACAGGGTCATCTTCTGAGACAGCTGACGACCAATCAGTCATCACAACAACAGTTAAGACGGGACGCTGTGTTGTGATGACGTCTTAAAACCCAAGTCTTGAGTGGAATGTGTCTTCCAGGACAGACAGTAATCCAGACAGACAGACAGACGGAGGTTTCTGCGTACAAACCATTAGCATTTTAATGGTTATAGGCCTGTATTATATTGTACAGTAATTGTACTATACAATTGTAATACTGGTAGATGTAATGCTTTAATTAAACAAATTACAGGGGGGTACTATTACTTGGGTTGTAAACTCATCTGTTGATGCTTAGTTATAGTTGTTTATCTCTCTCTCTCTCTCTCTCTCTCTCTCTCCCTCTCTCTCCTTGACCTTAGCGCCTTGGGTATTGTCCTGACCAGCGGCTGCGCCACGTCCAGACACTGCCAGCAACAGGAGCTGCCGGGGGTTCGCATCCACTGCTGCGGGTCGGACCTGTGCAACGGCACAACCCGGTGGAGATCGAACGCCCTGCACTACACCTGCGCCCTGGCCTGCCTCCTGCTAGCGCGCCTGTGGTTGTGATGTGATGTGATGTGATGTGATGTACAATCATACTGGAGAGGATGGACGGAAGGCAACACAAATTATTTTGCTGATACTTGGACCTTAAAAAAACCCAGTTCCTAGGCGCTCTCCGATCAAATTATGGGAAATGGTTTCTGATTTTCTAGGATTGAAGTGTTATCATAATAATAAGCCTACTGATTGAAACAATCCCCAGATGTCTTGAGGGTGAATCAATGTAACGAGGGTGAATCAAGAGTCCCTAAATGTCTTAGATCTACGCTATCATATATTTATACCGGTTTATTCAGTGAAGACCAAATATTGTGTTGGATTTTGAAGTCACACTTTCACAGAGGAACAGTGCTTTTCAGTTCTCTCTCCTGTTCTCTATGCGTTTGTCATGTTTTTCATGCATGTTGCACGTGTTTATATTGAGAGTTGTACACAATGATTGTACAGTGTGCTGTATTGTGGTAAAACTGCTGTATTAAAACATTATTTTTTAATATGTGAACTCAAAAGCCCTTGCATCGTATCATGCGTTATGGTGTATGTAGTCACACACACACACACACACACACACACACACACACACACACACACACACACATACACATACACACACACACTCACACACACACACACACATATACACATACACACACGTACTGAACAATAATTGTGCTTATATTTGAATGACTTAAAAAAAAAAGATATATTAGGCAGTTACACCACCAATGACAAGTAATTAATGAATTAATAAATAAATACATTAATTAATTAATTAATGAGCAGAGAGTCGCCATATTGGCTCCTGAACGGAGAGCCGCCGCCATATTGGCTCCTTGGCAGAGAGAGGCGCCGCCATATTGGCTCCACGGAGATCCGCCGCCATATTGGCTCCACGGAGAACGCCCGCCATATTGGCTCCACGGAGAGAGCCGCCGCCATATTGGCTCCTCCGCACTGAACTGCACTTGAGAAGCAGCAGCAGCACCAGCAGCAGCAGCAGAGCTCAGGAATATCACACAAGAACAACAACAACAAGAACAACAACAACAACAAGAAGAAGACATTTCTGGTAAGGAAACACTCAGCACACAAGAGTCGTTGTAACAAAAATAACAATAAATACGAAAGAGAAACGTGACATTTGTCATGAAGTGAGAAAGTAAGCGGATTGTGAAGCTAGCTGTGTGGCTAACCGATGCTAACAGCTAGCATCAGGCTAATCTGGAAGCTAATGGGTGCTAACAGCTTATATGTTGTGGATCAACAATAACAACAACAACACAACAACAACAACAACAACAACACAACAACATGATCCACAGCGGGTCAGTAGCAGTCAGGTAAACATGTTTATACATTATTAAACATGCTATGTTTCATGGATGGATAGATAGAGGGGTAGATAGATGGGTAGATAGATGAGTATACATTGGTAGACTAAGATAGATACAGATAGATAGATAGAATAGCAATCACAGATAGAAGAACAGCAGAATGACAGGACAAGACAGATGGATAGAGAGAGAGAGAGCAAATAGTAGAATGATAGATAGATGGATGGAGAGTTGATCTTAACTCTGAATGATCTTTTGCTTATAGATAATAAATAATACTTTTAAATATCTGCTGCTGATAGTGAGTCCTTGTTGTGTCCATGTTGGTTGTCATCCATATCTGGGGGATGCACATGTGTCGTTGTTGCACAGCTCAAACAAACCTGGTTATCTGTTGTTAGTTTTGCAACATTTAATCAAAAAAATATTATGTCGAAATCTCAAAAAGTGCAAAAAGGTGCAGCCGTAACGGTCAGCCCTGAAGTTCAGATGCCATTTGCAGCCAGTTGTGATATTCTACACATGGACGAGGATTTTGAGCTCAGATTTTAAGGTGTATCTTATACAAAGAATAATCACCGCTAAAACCTTTGCCCTCTTATATACAAGGCAGGTTAGCGTACACACACAGGGTTGAAAGTTGTGCAAGAAGACGACAACAAGACTATCTCTTCGCTTTTTAGCCGCACTTTAGAGGATAATATTTACTATGTTGTTACGTCATTTTGGCACAGCCGCAGCAATATCGTTATTATAACCAGTGTCACAGCCTGCTTTTATGAATCACACTGGCATTATGGTTTGCATCATTGATACACGCTCCCTTAAAACAATCACGTGACTGTACATGAGCTCAGTCATCGCAGACTAACGGGAGTAATCTGGTGTCTATTTGGCCAGAACGTGATAGAGTTGTGAAAGAATGGCCGGGGGCTGCAGTTCAGTCACACATCGTCATGTCATGTGATGTGAGTCATGTGACTCACACACTGTTTTCCTCGTCCCATGCAGTCCCCCGACTACGGTACACCTCCCACTACAAGCCTCGTATGCAGCTGCACATAACCCTCTGATGACAAATGTTTTTTTATTTTTTATTATTCGAGAGACTCCACCTTTTAACAGACACACGAGTCAGTTCACCACCCCTCCACTGACCCCGTGGTAATCCTGACTGACTGGCTGGCTGGCTGGCTGGCTTGCTGGCTGGCCCTTGGGTCATTGGTGTGTGTGTGTGTGTGTGTGTGTGTGTGTGAGACATGTGAATTTATGTGAGGGGGAAGTGGTCTTGTTGCAGGCTGACCACATAGGAGGCGGTCCTATGTGGTGATGGGGGGGGGGAGTTTAGGACTCGGAGAGCGGGGGGGGGGGGTGATGATTGTGCTGCTCGGGAATTTGAAGTGAAAGTGGGAAGTTTGAAGGTCCCTGGCTGGCCTGTGTCTACCGGCAGTAAGGGCTTAATGTTGGTGTCAGTTTGGGTTCAATAATGCATTCGTCTTCGGGCTGAATTTGTGTCGGTGTTCCTCACGAACGTTATTGACGGATTTACATCGGGTGAGTTCACAATGGCTTCACAATGGCCCTCCACCACCAAACGTCTCTTCGGTTTAGCCGCTAGGACGCGAGCCTTTCCTCCAAAGCATTTCGGCAGACTATTGGCAAACTATTGGCTCCCTCTCTCACCGGGCCGCAGAAATGTGTCACTGTTTACCTACCGAGGTTTGTGGTTCTCACCTCATGTTCTCGCCGATGTCGCGTACAGCCGACACGAAAGAAAGCGGCGGCAGGCTATTTATAAATCTGTTCACACCCTTTGGTATAATCTATTGGCTGGCTCCCCTTATCATGATGGTATGGAAGCCATATGCTGGGGCCTAGCTTGTTGTTTAACACGTCTCGTCGTCTCCTGCCGGGGGTGTTTCGTCTCCACGTTCGAGTGCCAAGCAATTAATGTGTCGGCACGCTTGGTACGGGGCCACAGAAATGAGCTGTCGCCGCCACACGGGGAGCAGGTGGTTTGTGTGGAGAGAGGCTGGTCTCCTAGCATACCCTAGCTTACCTACTAGCTTACCTACTAGCGTACCTGCTGCTAGCACTAACAGGTTAAAGATACACTACAGAGCTGACCCTCGCCAGCTCTGCACTACCGTCACGTTACACTAGGGGGTGCGAACCTCGGGCTGCACGACAATTTGACGCGGCGTCGGTTCTGAAAGCAACGATTCGATATTTGACAATTCAGGTTAATCAGTAGTTTGCTGCGATACGATTAGATTTAGTAGCCTATCATCGATTAGGCCGATATTGTGATCCAACCAGGCTACATTAAGAAGTAAGAAGTTATGATAAAGTGTTGATAATTGTTAATGCTGTGCACCTCCTATTGAACGAACAAGCAGGAATTTGTTCATTCATAACCCTCACATTTTTTCTTGCTGTCTTTTTTTCGTATTTTAATGTAATTTAAAAGCACTTATCAGGCAGAAAGTGATCATTTTGTGATGCACTAGGCCTACCTAATACTCGGCTAATTCTTTGAGTCGTCTAACGTTTCCTTCTCCCCCGACAACAATGCACGAATGCTGTTGAGATCCAATTGAGCGACTCCTGTAGCCGCCTGAGTTGGTAGGAATCTCTCTCCGTAGCCCCAGCTGTGACCAACAGTTAATTAGCACCTCGATGCCGACGCCGGTGGATAAAGCCGAGCCGTCTGTCGTCTTCTACACAATGTGGAAAGACTCTAACTGGTTGGCTTCTAGTGGTAGCAGGTCTCACTTCCTCACAGCTCCACGCTGCAGGCTTCTTGTCAGCTTGGCTACTGAGTCTGACTGGCGGCAACCTCATGAAAGGAATCCCAAAGGAATCCCAAACTAATTCACACTTCTTTTTGGTTTGGAAATATTCGGATTTTCACGTAGAACAACTGGAGTGTCGCTGCTTACTTGGAGCGGAATTATTTTAACAAGGAGTGAATATGTACCAGAATTTAGACCTGTCCAAGGGAAAAAACGACTCGAGAGAATCATCTGCAGGCCTCGTGGAAAGGGCGACCAGGTATTTATAAGTGGCGGTTTTACTACGATCTATTATCTTATTTAATCTATCTTAAACGCTTACTTTCCAAAGGAACGCACATTTTTCTCATATTTTCTCACATCCTCTCTAGCGTCGACAGTTTCAATACGTGACCTGTCCCGAAACCTTCTCTAGCGGTTAGCGACACTCGGGCCACAGTAATGTCGACTGTGATTGCTTTGGTTTCGGTGATATTGAGCCATTTCCCCTCGGTTTTGATCAAGCGGTGAACCGTGGGTTGCTGTGAACGGAACGGTGAGACGGTTCGATCGGGGCTGATTGGTTCTGACTGGTTCCGCTGTGGTGCACGCAGCACGTAACTAACGGACCACACGTCGGCCTTTTTACAACGAGAGACGCTTCCTCCCGAGGATACAAAAACACTTCCAGCCCGATACAAACATCCTCGCCACCATTAACGCCCCGATTCAATTGTTGTTCACACGCGTGCTCCATTAAACGTGGGATGGCGTTTCTCCAAGCGGTCTTTTCTTGTTGATCACATCGCTATTATTGTGTTGACGAGTGCGCCGGGGGATGGATGGATGTGTGTATTCTGACAAGGGCGTGCCGTACAACAACGGCGTCATGGTGGGCTGCAGGATCTTCGGGGGCCGTCGTCGGTGCCGGGTTCTGGGTTCGATCCCCAATGTTCGATCCCCGACCCCTACCTGCTCCTTACAAATGACGTCTTTCTCTCGAGTGTCTTGAATCCCTCGAAAGCCTAAAGGCGACTCCTGGATCGCGATCTTTTTGAACCATTTGTTTGATGTAAACACGCGTATCGTGTAGTGTACACACACACACACACACACACACACACACACACACACACACACACACACACACACACACACACACACACACACACACACACACACGCTGGTACCTGGCCAGATCGTTATCGGATGCCTAACAATGCAGGTGTGTTGTGTGTGTGTGTGTGTGTGTGTCTGTCTGATGATGTAACTCGCCGACTGCCTAGGCCAGCTCAGCGTGCCTTTTGGTTTAGAAGAATCCCTGTTTGTGGAGTTTCCGGCAATAAAATGTCTGCGACGCGTAAAAAAAATGTACGTTTCCTGACAGAAAGTTGCTCCGACACGACACACCGGCCTAATACTCTTCGGCAGATGACCTCCGTGACAAAACAGGAAACGAGCTGTAGCCACGCCCCCTAGCAATTTCTTGTTTCCTACCCGGGCACTGTACACCCTAACGCTAACCCAGTTGCTGCAGAAGATTCGGATGATATTCTAGATCACCATTACCGCCACCGCCACCACCAACACCGCCACCACCGCCTCCACCACCACCACCGCCACCACCACCGCCACCACCACCGCCACCAACGACAAGTTGATGTTATCTCTTCGCGTGTGTGTTGTCTCTGAGTAAATGTTTGCTCTAGTGCTGAAACCGAGCCTAACTGTTTCCTGTGTGTCTGTGTTTTTCAGAGCCACCATGGCCACCGCCCCGTACAATTACTCCTACATCTTCAAATACATCATTATCGGTAAGTGGACCCGCCGGGGGCCGCCAGAACAAAGCGCTCGGAACAGAACGGAGCGGAGCGGAACGGACCTCGGCGAGCATAACCCGGCGCTAACCTAGTGGCTAATTAATCAAGAAGTCGAATTGATCTTTCTGCTTTTTTTTACTTATTTCGTTTCTTTATTTCTTTTTACTTTCTTACTTACTTAGAAACTTCCTCTCGTTTTATTGTGATGATGACATCAAGTTTAGCATCTATTAATACTCTTTGGTTCAAGTATTTGGACAACAGGCTGAGAGTAATTTGTATTGACATTTGTAGATGACACCGTTAGTCTGTATCAGACTCTTATGACACATTTCAGACTTTAAGACTGTGTGTGTGTGTGTGTTTGAGTCATCACTGAAAGTTGTGTGTGTGGAATGTGGACGTTTCCATTGTGTGTGTGCGTTGGGTAACTTGTGTGACTTAATTCCCGGGCCGTCTGGGGCAGCGGCAGAGGTTCGCGTCGCTTAGCATCGCTTAGCATCGCTTAGCTAGGCTAACCTCAGGGGCTCTGCATCTCCATAGCCTCACACATGTTCTTCCTGAGAGACTCACACATGCATAATAAGACGCAAACACACACACACTAAGACACACACACACACACACACACACTAAGACACAAGCACACACACTAAGACTGAGACAGATGCACACAAACACACACACACTAAGACAAGTCATAAACACACACACTATGACACAAACACACACGCTAAGACACAAACACACACGCTAAGACACACGCACACACACACACGTGCATACACACGCTAAGACAAAACACATACATGCATGCTAAGTTACACACACACACACACACACACACACACACACACACACACACACACACACACACACACACACACACACACACACACACACACACACACACACACACACACACACACACACAGCCCTGAGCTATTATGTCCACAGACTGTCAGACTGGGACAGGGGGGGGGGGGTGGTTTTGTGTGTGTGTTTTGACCTCATCCTGTTTGTTGACCCTCCCGTCTCCAGTGATGCCGTCTCTCACATCACAATGCGGCCCAGACCCCACACACACACACACACACACACACACACACACACACACACACACACACACACACACACACACACACACACACACACACACACACACACACACCACCTCTCTGTGGATCTGTTGCACCAGCTCAGTGTGTAGTAACTTCAAACGTAGGCTAGTGAGTGACGAGTTTCCCTCGTCAGGGTTTACACACATACAGTAACTAGATCAGAACGGGTCGCACCACACCGACTCGTTCTTACCGAACGTTTGGTGGCGACACAATATTGACACCTGCCCCCAAGTGGGTGTAAACTGTGTCAACGGGGGAAGTTGGTGTCGGCGACAACAAATAATGTAAAAAAAAAAGCGCTCCAATGATGTGGTGTTGTTGGAGGAGGAGGAGGAGGAGGAGGAGGGTGGCTAACAGTACTGCAGAGCTGGATGCACACGATGCAGAAGCCAGCAGCTCTAAATGGTAAATGGGTTGCATTTATATCATCGCTTTTATCCCAAGTGCTTCACAGTATTGCCTCCACATTCACACATTCATACAAACACAACCGAACGAACGGTGTCAACCAGCAGGTAAAACCAACACTCAGGTTAGAGGTAGCGTTAGGTGGTGTCTTGCTCAGGGACACCTGTCTCACACTTAAGCTAGGAGGAAGCAGGTAGGGTTGGTGGTGTTTGCTCAGGGACACCTCCAACAACTTAGCTTATTGAGGAGCAGGTAGGGGTTAGGTGGTGTCTTGCTCAGGGACACCTCCACACTTAGCTAGGAGGAGCAGGTAGGGTTAGGTGGTGTCTTGCTCAGGGACACCTCCTTGA
This sequence comes from Coryphaenoides rupestris, assembly GCA_002895965.2. Taxonomy (NCBI): domain Eukaryota; kingdom Metazoa; phylum Chordata; class Actinopteri; order Gadiformes; family Macrouridae; genus Coryphaenoides; species Coryphaenoides rupestris. The sequence goes on from PIJE02001349.1 coordinate 12,394, forward strand.
CACTTAGCTAGGAGGGGGAGGAGCCCCGGGGATCGAACCAGCGACCTTCCTGTTGCCAGACATCCGCTCTTATACCTCCTGATGAGCTACTGCCGCCCGGCTCTAGTTATGCAGCTGGTCTGATGGAGACTGACGTCTACCTCATCGTCACACCAGAATGTTTGGGTTCACATTCTGTCTCTCTCCCCCTCCAGGTGACATGGGGGTGGGGAAGTCATGTTTGCTCCATCAGTTCACGGAGAAGAAATGTAAGTAAAGTACTGCCTTCACTCCCTGGTGACACACACACACACACACATTGGGACACACACACTAAGACACACACACACACACACACACACACACACACACTGGGACACACACAGTAAGACACACACACACACACACAGGAAGCCAGTGACACAGAAGAGCGAGTATGCCTTCAACACTGAGAGGCTCTTCTCTCTCTCTCTCCCTCGTGTGTGCGTGTGTGTGTGTGCGTGTGCGTGTGTCTGTGCGTGTGTGTGAGCGTGTGTGTGTGCGTGTGTGTGTGTGTCAGTCAGCTGCAGTCTCTCATTCAGCACTCCGTGTTATTTACCGTCTCTCCGTTAAGGAGCCAGAGGATGCCTTCCTGACACACACACACACACACACACACACACACACACACACCGAGACACACACACCGGGACACACACACACATCGAGAGAGAGACACACACACCGAGACACACACTCATAACCTTGTGTGCGGTAGGAACTGCTTTTGAATGTGCGTTGATTGGCATGTTATTAATATCCTGGAAGGAGGTTGCGAGTTGAGATCCTGGAGTGCATGACGTTTGCTGCACCTGCTCTCTGGTGCCTGGCATACACTCTCTCTTTATATATATATCTCTCTCTCTCTCTCTCTCTCTCTCTCTCTCTCTCTCTCTCTCTCTCTCTCTCTCTCTCTCTCTCTCTCTCTCTCTCTCTCTCTCTCTCTCTCTCTCTCTCTCTCTCGTTCGTCAGAAGGCTGAGCACTTCCAGGCCAATTGTCGTTGTTTGCTAGACGACACCACATGCAATCTCGGTAGAAATAGTTTCTCCATTTATGCTTTTTGATATGGAAAGAGGTGAGCTGTGAAGGCATAAATATACAAAAGTGCAATTATTAATCAACATTAATAATCAATGAATCATTAATTGATAATCAATATATATATAATTTGTGGGTTACTGTGTAATAAGAGGTAAGTGCTCCAAACTCGTCCGCCACGAGACTTTAGACGATGACGCTTCAAGTCTGATTTGCGTGAGACTTATCAAGACCCCGATCTCTTCCCCACCACCACCACCACCACCACCCCCAGTCATGGCCGACTGCCCCCACACCATCGGCGTGGAGTTCGGCACGCGCATCATCGAGGTGAGCGGCCAGAAGATCAAGCTGCAGATCTGGGACACGGCGGGCCAGGAGCGCTTCCGGGCCGTGACGCGCTCCTACTACCGCGGGGCCGCCGGCGCCCTCATGGTGTACGACATCACCAGGTAACCACGGCAACGGCCACAGTTTCCTTAAAGCGATGATTCGATGTTTTGACGAGCACAATGGCTTACTGCATTTCGATTTAAGTCGCCTGTGATTGATTACGACCGATTACAATAACGTTTAAATATTAATATCAGAATCAGGGAGTAGTTTTCACAGACAAGGAATGTGCTTTTGAGGATTGGTGCATTGAACATTAAAAAGAAAGTCATTCATTATATGGAGATTCAAAAAATGCAAATATAAATCAAATAAGTATACAACATTTTTTGAAAATTGCGCTTTGGGAGATCTCGGCCAATAGGAAATCAATGCGTAATTGATAACATTCACCCCCATAGACATGTCCCTAAGACCTGGTCAAGTGATGTGCAACTCGACTCAGGCAATGCTTGCTGCTGCTGCAGAAATGACAGCGTATTGTGAAATGATTCCATTGAATTTCGAGTGTTGTTGGGAAACATGCAAGTCAAAGAGCGGCCAAATGTTGATCACAGCTTCACTCGTGTGTGTGTGTGTGTGTGTGTGTGTGTGTGTGTGTGTGTGCGTGTGCGCGTGTGTGTGTGTGTGTGTTTTCCGTGTGTGTTGTCCAGGCGAAGCACGTACAACCACCTCAGCAGCTGGCTGACGGACGCCAGGAACCTCACCAACCCCAACACGGTCAGCTGCTCTCTCATGCCGTCTGTTTCCATACCATCTACCTCCCTCTCTCATGTCTCATGCCTCACACACACACACACACACACACACACGCAGAGCCACCGAGGCTAGTTATGGTGTGTGTGTGTGTGTGTGTGTAGTTAGCAGGGGCGGGGCATAATACCGACACCGGAATACATATCGTGATTCGGTAGACTGGCTCCAAACACCGATATTTTCATTTAAACGCGCTGCCGGTCTAAATTTGACGTCCCAGAGTCAATAGCTCATGTCTCCTCTGGGTGGCGCTCATCAAATGAACGAGCGTGACGTGATCGTACGTAAATCGAACTAAATTGCAAGTGAAGAAGACGACAAAAAGGCTTAACTCAGAGAGGGGGGAAATGGCGGACAGCAGTGGAAAGCCAATTAGAGATTCCAAGTCAAAAGTTAAAGCCAAAATGTGTCAGAAGTTCCCGATTTTTGCCGTTTTTGGGGCATTTCTTCATTAGTTCCACAGATATCGTAGATGAATTGTCCTGCGATGTATCGTACAATCGCCGTATCGTGGATCCTCACCCCTAGTGTGTCGTCCGTCTACAGACACATGCACACATTTTATTTTTATTTATTTTACTGAACCTTTTTCAATCGGGGGGGCTTCGTCCCGCGGCGATCGGGACGAGACGGCGTGACAAGGAGCCGACATTAGACGACTCCATCGAACAACTTCGGAAGATCTGCGCTGTCTTCTGTCTTCCCCATCTGATCTGTCTGTTATTGAATCTCTCGCCTGTCATTAGCTCTGCTGCTGCTGCTGCTGCTGCTGCTGCTGTGCCTCCTCGCACCAGCAGCACCAGCAGGCCCCGGGGATTGGGACTCTGTGGGATGGATCTGATTATCCGCAAAAGCAGGATGGCTGGTCCGTCCTGTGAGCTTTGAATTAGTCGACAACAACACAACACAGAACCACACAGTGGAGTCCTGTCCTTCATGGAGCCGCCCGGGCACTTGTTCAGGATGATGCATATTCCAAAACCTTTCACAAATACAATACTGACTTAAATAATCTTTCGGTCGTTATTCAGCAATTGGGATTAACTGTCTCGAGAATGTGTATGTGGAGAATAGTACTTCTACTACTGTCTACTACTGTAGACATGCGCTTAAAGTGGTGGTCCTGGCCGTCGTAGTTACATAGAAACGCCACAAGATGGTGCTAGTGATGTGATATTGTAACATGTCCGTCATTATTATTATTATTATTATTATTATTGATTACTATCATTGATTTAGGAAATATGAATGTGATTCATAAGAAGTCGGCACAAATCCGGAAAAAACATTTGAATGGTTTAAAAAACAAACAAGTCAGCTCCTCAGCTCCTAATGAGTAAACCAGTGAATTGTTGTTTACGTTTGTTTTGTGTGTGTGTGTGTGTGTGTGTGTGTGTGTGTGTGTGTGTGTGTGTGTGTGTGTGTGTGTGTGTGTGTGTGTGTGTGTGTGTGTGTGTGTGTGTGTGTGTGTGTGTGTGTGTGTGTGTGTGTGTGTGTGTGTGTGTGTGTGTCAGGTGATCATCCTGATCGGGAACAAGGCCGACCTGGATGCCCAGAGGGACGTCACGTACGACGAGGCCAAGCAGTTCGCCGAGGAGAACGGTGAGGAGGCCGCGTGTCGACCACACCCGAGTAACAGACAGAACGAAATGGCTTTATATTATATCAATATATATATATAAACGGTCTAACATGGACAGCAATATTCAGACTATCGACCTTATTCTAAATAAGACAATATTCCGATTACGGTGTTTACATGAGTTGCTTATAAAATATATTCCATTCATGTTCCCGTTTATATGTTACAGAGCATAATAGTCCGATAACTCGATTAACGCCATCTTGTTTTGCGATGCCAGGCCAAGATCGGAATACTGCACACGTCTGATTATTCAGATTTATCGCTTATTCCGAGTATGACCTCATTCGGGTTCAGGTCATAAAAACTGGTGTTTACATGGCGGTGTCTTATTCAGACTATCGTCTCAATCGGGTTAATATCGGAAAAAATATTGGCTGGGAGACATGAAACCTGACCTGAAAAGAGGCGGACCGGATGACAAACGTTAACGTTGACACTAAACTATTCTCCATGTCGGCCCCTCCCACCCAAAACAGGTCTGTTGTTCCTGGAGGCGAGCGCAAAGACGTAAGTTCCTCCTCGTAAAAAAACCCTCCACTCCCGACTCTCTCTCTCTGGTTCTGTTGCCCGCCGAAGCGTCTCGCTAACGTCTGTTTTCCATCGGTTCCCGGTCGGTTCCGCTCCTCCAGCGGGGAGAACGTGGAGGACGCCTTCCTGGAGGCCGCCAAGAAGATCTACCAGAACATCCAGGACGGCAGCCTGGACCTGAACGCCGCCGAGTCGGGCGTGCAGCACAAGCCCTCGGCCCCGCAGGGCGGCCGGCTCACCAGCGAACCGCAGCCGCCCAGGGAGGGGTGCGGCTGCTAGGGTGGGGGTGGGGGAGGGGGGAGACGCGGGACCCCCTGTAACCAGCAAGCAACCTCCTTCCTCGCTCTCTCTCTCTCTCTCCATCTCTCTTTCTGTGTCTCTCTCTCTCTTTCTGTGTCTGTCTCGCTCTCTCTCTCTCCTTCTCCATGTCGCCATTATGTCTGTACACACCCCCCCCCCCCCCCGCTGGGTGGTGGGCGGGGCTACTGAAGGGGACGAGGAGGAGGAGGAGGAGGAGGGGGGGAAGAAGGGAGGGGCTGCTGAAGTGTGTGTGTGTGTGTGTGTGTGTGTGTGTGTGTGTGTGTGTGTGTGTGTACTTCTTCCTCTGTTTTCATCTTTGTCGTTGTTTGGGTTTCACCCCCCCCCCCCCCCCCCCCCCCCCCCACTATGAATCACAGCGCACACACTCGACATCATCTTCATCTCTGCGTCCTGGATCACCCCCCCACTCCCAACCTCACCCCCACCTCCTCTTCATCGAACTCTTCCTCACCGCGTGTTACCCCTGTTGTCCGTTAGCCGTCCGCGCTAGCATCCCGCTACAAACACCATGGCAACCGTCACCGTGCGCACGACCAAGTTCAACGTAACGAAGCCGTTTTTTTTTTTGTAACAATCAATCATTCCTTTTTTTAATAGCTCTATAATATCATGCTGAAACACTAGTCTGAATACATTAGGGACGGCCTCGCCTGACCTGTTCGTTGACCTTTAACCCCAACCTACGGGAGCCACAGCTACATGGGGGCGAGGGTGGGGTGGAGTGGGGGTGGTGTAGGGGGGCGGAGCTAACCGCGTCGACGTCGGGACTTCCGAGGTCGTGTTTTAGGTTCCTCACCGCGAAAACCCGTCCCCGTCCCCGTCCACATCGCAGCTGCTGGCGTCCAGAAAAGCTCTGTGTTTATTTGAAGAGTTACTGGTCGTGTCATCTGACCTGGCAACGCCGGTATTATGGTAACCATGGTGATGTGTTCAAAACAAATTCCAGTGCGACCTCGACTTCCTTTTTGTGAGTCAAGTGTGTGTGTGTGTGAGAGAGAGTGTGAAGTCGAATGGGGGAGTTCCTTGTTTGACTTAAAAGTTTAAGACACTTTATAGATTGATCGCGTTTTATTCTCTCTTCATGGAAGGATTTACGCCCTTTCTCCCCCCTCTTGCCTCCCCCATCCTCCCCCATTCCAGTGTTTTATCATATCATGTGACTTTGTCATCGTTTGTTGAGTTTGCCTTAATGTTAATGTGACTCATGTTAATATGACTGTTTGAACCTCAGAGCTTTTCTTTTACACGTGGTCTTCTTATTGCTGTTGGTTGATCTCATTGCTAAATAAACCGACCTTTATTAAAACATTAGGATGAATTAATGTGTAAAATAATGTAATGTTCACAGACGGGCCCAGCATTACAGATTTCCACTAGCAGGTGTCCGTACACAAACCACTATACCCAGAAGACACCTTGCTGTTGATACAAAATAATCTACATATATACACACACACACTATATTGATCGGTAACTCCTAAATCTAAATCTTCATTGATTTGATCTCTTCTTTAGCATGTCTCACCACAACCCCCCCCCCCCCCCCGCAGAAAACACTTCTTGCTAATCGTCTTCATTGAATCATCTTCAACTTTTCTCAGTTGTGCATCACAGTGAGTTCCTGGTGTGACGGCTGTACTGTATATAGATATACACTCGCTTCTTTAGTTATTGATAAGGACAACGCCACTCGGCATGTAGACACGGCTGTGGCCTGTACAGATGTGCTCGCAGGTTGCCTGTAATTCTTGCTTGAGGGGATCGGGTGGGGGTGGGTGGGTTGGGTGGGTGGGTGGGTATTGTAAAATAGTTTGTATGAATTAATGTAACAGACTTTTTTGGCACACAAGTGCAACTTCTCATGTTTAAATTTTGGGGTATAAGTGGGGTGACGTGCAAATTATTTATGTCTCCTAGTTTGGTTAATAGTTTTTTTTTTGGTTTTGCGTTTGTTTTTCTCTTGGTAGTGACATTGAGAAAGTCACACTTCATGTGTTCAGGGTTTGGTTTCTGACTTGCATTACAGTCCTGAGTTCTTTCTACTCTCTCTTCACTTGTGCTGAGTGATAACTTCTGCTTTTCTGTCGATAGTACAACAAAAAAAAGTACATATGTATAAACTTTGAAGGCGCCGCGGCTAACATTTAAATACATTCGTGTATATGATCTTAAAAAAAATAAAGAAAAAGTTGACATCTTGATTTTAATAATGACAATAAAATACTCAAAATACATTAAACATGTTTGCGTTTATTGCATCTTGCTTGGTCCTGCTGAACGGGGATTTTAAATGTTCAGAAACCGGAAGGAAATAAGCATTGACGTACCTCACGATTGTTTCTTGCATATGCACACAATGCTGAATATATTTATTATATACAGATAATATATATATTTATATTTATATATATTTATGGAAAAAGCCACAAGACCGGTGTTTGTTTTATTTCAAGTAACACACTTTGTTTACTTTATTGCAACAAAAATTGCACAAAGGCTAGAAAGGGACAAAGAGCAAAACAAAGAGAAAAGTATTTACACAGAAGAAGAAAAAAAAAAGAAAAGGAATAAATGTGAGGCTCGGTTACAAAATAAAAAAATAAAAATAAAAATAAAAATAAAAATAGTGGCATTATTGGTAAAAAGGGACATGTCCACGTCAAGGCAGCTTGTGGTCCACTTGTGTCCAGAGGCATCGCAGTCAGACAGGGCATGTGTGTGTGTATTGTGTAGTGTGTATTGTGTAGTGTGTGTATTGTAGTGTGTGTGTGTGTGTGTGTGTGTTACAGCATGAATACTTTAAAACGACATCGTTCAAACAGGAGATGCAGGAGAAGAACACACAATAAAAAAAAAAAAGGGAAAGTAAGATGACGTTACAGTGGAATGAGTTGGTTTTGTTTTGCGTTGTGTTTGTAGTCCCGGGGGTCCGGCGGTCCGCGTCGTCGTCGTCTCGCTCTCAGGTTATAAAACTCTTGTAAGACAGCAAGTGACATGAATGTGTGTTCTTACATGTACTGTATGTAACCCATCGCTTTTTAAAAGTTTTATTTCAGTTCGGTAGCGTTTCTCACCGGGGCGGACAAGGCCTACGGGAAAAAACGGCCTTCGGGTCCACGTGGCGACCAGACAACACCGTTGGACCGCAGAACCGAACCGACCGACCCGACCCGACCCCACGAAGGCCATGTTGCTACTTTCGGCTTGAAGTGGCTAGTTTTGTAAAAAAAAAAATTAAAAATAGGGAAAAAACATTGTAAAAAAAAAGGGGATTTGTTCAGTCTGAGGACGACACACCGAGACATTCACATCCATGAGGCACTTGGAGACGGTCAGTGGTGTCTTGGTGGTGGTGGTGTCTTGGTGAACAGATGGCTTTTCCTCGATTAGCACCGTCAGGTTGTTGTCGCGCCGTTTCACCGGTGACACCAGAGCTCACCGCGATGTAAGTGTTTCCCGGCTCTCTATTCAGTTCCAAATTGTGCGGAGAAACACATATATATATATATATATTGAAAAGAAATGATATATATTTATCATGGGGTGACTCGTTTGCTTTTCGTCCATCAATCCTTTGTGGATGACGGTTGCGAATACTAAATACTGGCACGACACCTTCACTCTTATCACATGTCCTGGAGGAGACGGATACTACGTTTGCAGGGGGCAGTTGTAAAAAAACGGAAACGAAAAATGTGGAAAAAAATAACGATCCAAGGGTAACTCATGACATCAGGAAATGTTTTTTCACCCCCCCCCCCCCGACACCCCCCCCGACACCCCGACGGTTTAAACGCACAACCGCTAAAGATCTGACGGCTGAGAGCGTTACGAGTCTTCCGCCAACATGAGGAGGTTCAAGGTTGAGTTTGCACATTGTCAGCGGCAACGCGGCGGGACGAGGGCGTTAGTAGAGCGGCTTCAGGGAAAGGAAAGACCAAAACCAAAAACAAAAAGAACCCGAAAACGTTTCAAGAATGATTGACTGACTGACTGACTGACCCGTCACGGGGGTCACACAACGGCCGAGAAGACGTGACGTCCGTTCATAGTTAACGCTTCCCATCGCTCCACACCGGAGGCTCCCTCGGGAACACTGGTTTCCCCCACACACACACAGTACAAACCCCACAGGCAGACACGCTTTGGCTGTTTTCGTTCCCCTTTTTGTTTTGCCAACACTCTGCCGTTCCGCTCCGATGTCGCCCACCAACGGAAACGGCCAAAGGAAAGGGAGGCGGCGTGGGGCAGTTCGCTCACAGTTAGCCGCTAATGTATAGCGTTCAAGTTTTCCGTCAACCTCCACCCCCCCCCCCCGCCTCCCACCACCATCCCCCATGACGGTCAGTAATCCGCGGGCCCGGCCTAGCGTTACCTCTGCACGATGTCGCTGATCTCCTTGACGGAGGACAGCAGCTTGCTAAAGTCCTGCTGCCCGCTGGCGCCCCCGGAGGCGGCGGGGCAGATCTGCAGCTCGCGCAGGCTCCCCTCCAGCTTGTTGATGGCCTCGCGGAACGCGAACTTGTTCCGCATCTGCTGGATGGACTCCACGTAGCTGACGCAGTGCTTGGACAGGTTCTTGCCCGCCTCCAGCACGGCCGCCGTGGCTGCCCGTCTGCTCCGAGTTGCGGCCGATGGCGCAGCGCAGCAGCTCGGTGCCCTCCAGCACCATGTCCCGCGTCACCGCCGCGCTCGCCGCCCGCTCCGCCGGCAGCCGGGGCGCCGTCTTGCGCAGGGACCGCCGCGTGGTCATGAGGGGGATGAAGGCCGGCGCGTTGGCCGGCTGGTCGCCCGGCGGAGGGGAGGAGGAAACGGAGGAGATTAAGCCCCCTAAGCTCGGGGAGGAGACCGAGGCCGATACGGAGGTGGAGGTGGAGGTGGAGGAGGAGCTTTTCAAGGGCTGGGGTTTGGAGATGCCGGAGCCCGGGGGGAGCTTGGTGCGGGACTGGTCAGCAGAGGTCGGGTGGTGGTGGCGCGACTCGGACTGAGGGCTCCTGGGTTTGCCGTCCAAAGGCGACGGCAGCACCTCCTGGGTGGGGCTGCGCGAGGCCTTGCCTGGTTTGGAGTTGGAAGACGGGGGAGGAGGAGGCGGCGGCGCCGGCTTGGGCTTCTGGAACTTGGCCCTCTCCCTCATGGAGTCTCCGTGCTTGTTCCTGCGCGCTCGGCACTCGTCCGCGGCGGCGCCCAGCGCGGGGAAGACGTTGGGCTTCAGCAGCTCGGCCTGCAGGGCGCTGGTCTTGGAGTTGCCCTCGAGGCCCTGCAGCCCCCCCAGCCGCCGCGCGGGCTTGGGGGTCAGCGTGTGGAGACAGGTGGCCAGGCTGGACTCCGGCTCCTTGAACACCTCGTCCCGCCGCCTCCTCCCCCTTCTTGGGCAGACGGGGCGGCGGGGTGAGGGCGCCCCTCCTGGGGACGCTCTCCCCTTCTGCTCGTTGGCCCGCTTGCGAGGCAGCGCCGGCTTGCCCCCGAAGGTGCCCGAGTCGAAGTGGCGGTGACCCGGGTCCCGGGGCAGGGTGACGGACTTCCACTCTTTGCCCTGGGAGCCGGGCGCCATGCTGGAGGCGGAGGACGACCGCAGGAAGCGCTTGGAGTTGGACACCAGCTCCTCCTCGCCGGGGGGCGTGGTGGGCGCCTTGCCGCCCTGACCGGGCACCGCGGGGGGCACCTTCTTCCTGGGGAACAGGGGTCCCGGGTAGGCGGGCGCTCGTTGGTGGTGATGCCGCCGGCGGACCCGTTGTTGTTCACCGACAGGAACTTCACGGGGTCCGTTGTCGTTGTTGCCGTTGTTGAAGCCGTCGGCGTCGCGGGCGTGGTCCGGCGTTAGGGCCCCGCCTCTCCACGTGCGTGTCCATCTCCCCGGAAAGGAGGAGCTGCGTTTGGGCGGTCCGGAGCGTTCTTCTTCTTCTTCTCTTGATGAGACTGAGGAAGCCGCTGGTGCGCGTCTTGTCCTTGTCCTTGGGCAGAAGGCGGTCGTCCTCGTTCAGGTTGCCGTCCAGGTTCGGACGCTCTTTCCTGGGCAGCATCGGAGACGACACGGCCACCTCCGGCTCCAGTGGGTCTGGGCAAGAAAAATNTGGAGACGGTCAGTGGTGTCTTGGTGGTGGTGAACGGATGGCTTTTCCTCGATTAGCACCGTCAGGTTGTCGCGCCGTTTCACCGGTGACACCAGAGCTCACCGCGATGTAACTGTTTCCCGGCTCTCTATTCAGTTCCAAATTGTGCGGAGAAACACACACACATATATATATTGAAAAGAAATGATATATATTTATATTTATCATGGGGTGACTCGTTTGCTTTTTGTCCATCAATCCTTTGTGGATGACGGTTGCGAATACTCTGCAATAAGCAGTAAATACTGGCATGACACCTTCACTCTTATCACATCTCCTGGAGGAGACGGATACTACGTTTGCAGGGGGCAGCTGTAAAAAATGTGGAAAAAATAACGATCCAAGGGTAACTCATGACATCAGGAAATGTTTTTTCACCCCCCCGACACCCCGACGGTTTAAACGCACAACCGCTAAAGATCTGACGGCTGAGAGCGTTACGAGTCTTCCGCCAACATGAGGAGGTTCAAGGTTGAGTTTGCACATTGTCAGCGGCGACGCGGCGGGACGAGGGCGTTAGTAGAGCGGCTTCAGGGAAAGGAAAGACCAACAACAAAAACAAAAAGAACCCGAAAACGTTTCAAGAATGATTGACTGACTGACTGACTGACCCGTCACGGGGGTCACACAACGGCCGAGAAGACGTGACGTCCGTTCATAGTTAACGCTTCCCATCGCTCCACACCGGAGGCTCCCTCGGGAACACTGGTTTCCCCCACACACTGGTTTCCCCCACACACAGTACAAACCCCACAGGCAGACACGCTTTGGCTGTTTCGTTCCCCTTTTTGTTTTGCCAACACTCTGCCGTTCCGCTCCGATGTCGCCCACCAACGGAAACGGCAAAGGAAAGGGAGGCGGCGTGGGGCAGTTCGCTCACAGTTAGCCGCTAATGTATAGCGTTCAAGTTTTCCGTCAACCTCCACCCCTCCCCCCCCGCCTCCCACCACCACCCCCCATGACGGTCAGTAATCCGCGGGCCCGGCCTAGCGTTACCTCTGCACGATGTCGCTGATCTCCTTGACGGAGGACAGCAGCTTGCTAAAGTCCTGCTGCCCGCTGGCGCCCCCGGAGGCGGCGGGGCAGATCTGCAGCTCGCGCAGGCTCCCCTCCAGCTTGTTGATGGCCTCGCGGAACGCGAACTTGTTCCGCATCTGCTGGATGGACTCCACGTAGCTGACGCAGTGCTTGGACAGGTTCTTGCCCGCCTCCAGCACGGCGCCGTGGCTGCCCGTCTGCTCCGAGTTGCGGCCGATGGCGCAGCGCAGCAGCTCGTGCCCTCCAGCCACCATGTCCCGCGTCACCGCCGCGCTCGCCGCCCGCTCCGCCGGCAGCCGGGGCGCCGTCTTGCCGCAGGGACCGCCGCGTGGTCATGAGGGGGATGAAGGCCGGCGCGTTGGCCGGCTGGTCGCCCGGCGGAGGGGAGGAGGAAACGGAGGAGATTAAGCCCCCTAAAGCTCGGGGAGGAGACCGAGGCCGATACGGAGGTGGAGGTGGAGGTGGATGAGGAGCTTTTCAAGGGCTGGGGTTTTGGAGATGCCGGAGCCCAGGGGGAGCTTGGTGCGGGACTGGTCAGCAGAGGTCGGGTGGTGGTGGCGCGACTCGGACTGAGGGCTCCTGGGTTTGCCGTCCAAAGGCGACGGCAGCACCTCCTGGGTGGGGCTGCGCGAGGCCTTGCCTGGTTTGGAGTTGGAAGACGGGGGAGGAGGAGGCGGCGGCGCCGGCTTGGGCTTCTGGAACTTGGCCCTCTCCCTCATGGAGTCTCCGTGCTTGTTCCTGCGCGCTCGGCAACTCGTCCGTGCAGCGCCCAGCGCGGGGGAAGACATTGAGGCTTCAGCAGCTCGGCCCTGCAGGGCGCTGTCTTGGAGTTGCCCTCGAGGCCCTGCAGCCCCCCCAGCCGCCGCGCGGGCTTGGGGGTCAGCGTGTGGAGACAGGTGGCCAGGCTGGACTCCGGCTCCTTGAACACCTCGTCCGCCGCCTCCTCCCCCTTCTTGGGCAGACGGGGCGGCGGGGTGAGGGCGCCCCTCCTGGGGACGCTCTCCCCCTTCTGCTCGTTGGCCCGCTTGCGAGGCAGCGCCGGCTTGCCCCCGAAGGTGCCCGAGTCGAAGTTGGCGGGTGACCCGGGTTCCCGGGGCAGGGTGACGGACTTCCACTCTTTGCCTGGGAGCCGGGCGCCATGCTGGAGGCGGAGGACGACCGCAGAAGCGCTTGGAGTTGGGACACCAGCTCCTCCTCGCCGGGGGGCGTGGTGGGGCGCCTTTGCCGCCCTGACCGGGCACCGCGGGGGCACCTTCTTCCTGGGGAACAGGGGTCCCGGGTAGGCGGGCGCTCCGTTGGTGGTGATGCCGCCGGCGGACCCGTTGTTGTTCACCGACAGGAACTTCACGGGTCGTTGTTCGTTGTTGCCGTTGTTGAAGCCGTCGGCGTCGCGGGCGTGGTCCGGCGTTAGGCCCCGCCTCTCCACGTGCGTGTCCATCTCCCGGAAGGAGGAGCTGCGTTTGGGCGGGTCCGGAGCGTTCTTCTTCTTCTTCTTCTTGATGAGACTGAGGAAGCCGCTGGTGCGCGTCTTGTCCTTGTCCTTGGGCAGAAGGCGGTCGTCCTCGTTCAGGTTGCCGTCCAGGTTCGGACGCTCTTTCCTGGGCAGCATCGGAGACGACACGGCCACCTCCGGCTCCAGTGGGTCTGGGCAAGAAAAATTATCAGAAAACCACTTTAGGGAAAAAGTACATTTTTATCCCATTCATTACATTTTAAACTCTCGGTTTGGTGAGTGGACACTGCGAGTGAAAGCCACGCGGCACCGTGTCTTGATTCTCTATTCTGCTTTTCAAAAGCAACAGCAAGAATGTTGACCAGTTCCTATATTTCATTGGTTCTCATATTTGAGCCCCTGATAATCCCCGTCAATGGATAAACAAGAGGTATAGTGCAAGTAAAAAGGCAACATGGACCGTGACTGGAGTGGGATCGAGGACGCCGCAGTCAGCATTAAGTGAACTCCGAGATAAACACGCTTTAGTGCTCCGAGTAAAAAGCTGTGCACATAAACGACGGCGCTGTGCAACAAATAGTGCCGGCGTTCCCACGCGTTCCAGGCGGGGAACAGAGAGTCTTCCCCACCTGGACTGTCGCCGTCCCGGTTGTCCATGTTCCTGCGCAGGGTCCGGGTCTTGGTGGGCAGCTCGGGGGCCTGCTGGAGGGGCCCCAGGGTCATCTTCTTGCCCTTCTTACCCAGCTCCTTCTCCACCTCTGAGAGAACACACACACACACACACACACACAGGAAGAGGTAGAGGAAGGAAGTGAGTGAGTCAAGCCGCTACTATGCTTCAGTATCCCGAAGCCCACGATGGGTTTCAGAAGGGCGACGATCGATTATTTTGTCATTTAGCAGATGCTGTCATGCAAAACACTTTACAGTGATTTCAAATAATAATCATCATTTGGGTTGGTAACCGGATCCTTTCAGCTGGGAGTAGTGGGAACACTCTGCCCACTAGACAAGCCGGCTTCACAACTAGGGCTGTTCTCTCTCTCTCTCTCTCTCTCTCTCTCTCTCCTCTCTCTCTCTCTCTCTCTCTCTCTCTCTCTCTCTCTCTCTCTCTCTCTCTCTCTCTCTCTCTCTCTCTCTCTCTCTCTCTCTCTCTCTCTCTCTCTCTCTCTCTCTCTCTCTCTCTCTCTCTCTCTCTCTCTCTCTCTCTCTCGTCATGGGATTTGAGACTGACCGTCAGAGATGCTGGATTCCTGGAACATGGTCTCAAAAGCCTGATGGGTTTCCGCAAACGATGGACGCTCCGCTGGGATCCACTTCCAGCCTTTTTTGAGGAAAAGAACAAACCATTTAAATGAGACAACAAAAAAAAAACCAAGCAATGCAGCGATTGACCATGACGGGATCACGGTGGACTCTCTACTCTCTTATTGGTTGCTTGGTGGATGTTTTTTGCATGAACTCACAGGCGGTCATGAGTTCGTAGACCTTCTCGGGGCAGCCCTCGGGCCGGTCCATGCGGTAGTCCTTCTCCAGGAGTTCGTACACCTGGGACAGGTCGATGCCCGGGTACGGGGACATGCCGTAGGTGGCGATCTCCCATAGCAGCACGCCAAACGCTGTTGAGGTTCCAACATCATAGTTCAGCAATTTAAGTCCGACGTGTTTAACGAGGAAACTTTATCCCAACAACAGAGTGAAGAAGACGGAGGCTCAATCAAAAGCCAGTCGCGGCGGGGAGTTGCGGCGGCGGAGCCCTTACCCCACACGTCCGACTTGATGGAGAACTTGTTGTAGGCGAGGCTCTCCGGCGCGGTCCACTTGATGGGGAACTTGGCGCCGGCGTGGGCCGTGTAGGTGTCTCCGGTCATCAGGCGGCTCAGGCCGAAGTCGGCCACCTTCACCAGGTGGTTCTCCCCGACCAGACAGTTGCGGGCCGCCAGGTCCCTGCGGCGGAGCGACGCGATTGGTTGGGGAGAAATGACATGTGGTCAGCCAGGGGAACCAATGGGGGGGGGGAAGCCTGCATGTGGTCACTAAAGATCCTATGGCACTCATCACTAGAGTAGGGGTGTTAAGCCAACCCAGGTGTCCAGGCCAAATTGTACCAACATGGCAACCTAATCATCCCCTGGTTTGGGCGCATACCGCTGCTGCGCATCCACAGCTTTGGGCGTCTGGAGAAGTGCTGTATAAACGCAATGAATTATTACTTTAGGAATACTTTCACTAACGGGCTGAAGGGGAAAGCGTACCGCGCTGTACTTCCCTCATGTTGCGGGACGTTTGTGCACAAGCGTTCGAGTCTCGACGTGCTTCACAAAGCATCAGGCGTGGTTTCGTGAGGCACGGGAACACGCAGTGCCGAGCGGGCTCTCGTTTAGAGAACAGTTAAACGTGCCGGAACAACGAGAACCAACGGTGTCGTAACAACAACAGCAGCAGCTGCCGCGTCTCTCTCGTCGACGGCGAAGCGATGGAAGCCGGTGAAGTCGCCGCCAGGGAAACGGAGAGCATGAGAGGTACGAAGAGGGAGGAAGAGGATGCAGGAAGTCAAGAGTCGAGACACCGAGAGGAGACGGGCGGAAGAGGAAAGGAGGCCGTTACATCATCAGAGGCGCGAACAATACATTTACGGGAGGAAGTCTGAGTAATGCAATATAATTGACCCGGGAAGAGAGCGGAACACATTGTGAAAGCGGTCGGAGGTGCACCATCGCATTAACCGCATTGTATCAATAACATCGGGTAACATTCAGCTACTAGTCGGAAGAGAAGTCATTTATGGGTTGATAATATCACCTCTTGAGCACGGGCCCATGAAACACTCAAGTGAACTCCTACTAATCGGTGTCCACTTGCAGGCGTTAAGTTCCTGACACACCAAACCGACGCCAAAGAACCAGCGGCGACCGTTGAATCGCCTCACGCCCAATCGGAGTGATTTCGCCCAAACCCGACCGGCCGACTAGTGCCAACGGTATGAACCATCGTCTCAAACCACTGCGGAGAACCCCACAAAATCAAATATGAACCATCGTCTCTGAACACTGGAGAGGACCCCAGGACATACTGGAGGGGACCAAAGAAGGTCCGATAGGAACCATCGTCTCTAAAACACCGGAGAGGACCCCAGGACATATTGGAGTTGATGATATATTGGACCCCAGAAGGTCCAATATGATGAACACTGGAGAGGGGCCCAGAAGGTGGACCTCCACACCCACCTGTGGATGAAGTTCTTCCTCTCCAGGTACTCCATGGCGGAGGAGATCTGCGTGGCCATGTAGAGCAGCACCACGGCGTTCACCTCCTCCCGGTTGCACTCCCGCAGGTAGTCCAGCAGGTTGCCGTGCGTCATGAACTCCGTGATGATGTAGAAGGGGGGCTCCCGCGTGCACACCCCTGGGAGGGTACAGCGACGACGAGGACGACAACAACACGTTACTCCAAAATAGGAATATTCGGGATTGTGGGGATTTTACTTTTATACGAGTATCGCGATTCTTTACATGATTTGGGGACAGAGATGTCGGACGAGTGTGAAATCAAACGTACCCAGGAGTTGCACCAGATTGGGATGTTTGATCTCCTTCATCACCGCGGCCTCCTTGAGAAACTCCTCCACCTCCATCGTGTCCTCCTGGATAACATGAGGGGGAGAACAGTGTGAGTCGAGTTGTCTTTATGGGGTCCGTGAATGTCACAGACTAAGAGGACGAGTAAAAAAAATCTACCAATCAATCAATCAATCAATCAATCAATCAATCAATCAATGACCACCAAGCCCGCCTCACCTTGAGGGTCTTGACGGCCACGGTGAGGTTGTACTTCTTCCACACGCCCTCGTACACCTCGCCGTACTGCCCGCCGCCGAGCTTGTGCTTCATGGTGATGTCGGTGCGCTCCATCTCCCACTTGTCGTAGTTGGGCGACACGCCGTACACCGTGGGCTTGTTGCGCTTGGGCGCCGGGTAGTGCAGCGTGGTGATGAGGCCGTCGGCCACCGTGGAGTGGTGGTGCACCAGCTCCGCCAGCGTGTTGAAGCGGCTCTCCGACGACACGTAGAGCTGGTGGAGCAGACGGATGGATGGAGCGGACGGATGGATGGGTGGATGGATGGAGCAGACGGATGGGGTGGGAGAGAGGGGAGAATATGCGTTGGAGGTGAATTACATGTTTCTCTCGGAGACATCCATTTCACGTTTTTCAACCGTTCTCCTCATGTTCTTCACATTGACGCCGACAAATAAACGAACACATACAGTAGAAGTTAACAAAAAAAAGTCCAAGCATTCATCCATTGGAAATATTCCGCCCATATTAGGATACAGACGGACGATTGGGTCATTTCTAGACACATGTTGTGTGTGTATACGGTCGATACTTAAGCTCAGTAGGACAGTGGAGGAAGCCTGCTTGTTACTGGGAGAGTTCTGGTCACGCTTGGCCAGACAGAGACTTTTCCATTGTCCACCACCACCACCACCACCACCACCGCCCCACCGCCCCCCTACATCCCAGGTCCCGGATAACTCCCTGAATCACTTACTCTGTTTTACACGTAAGCATAGTCTGTCTTTACTCATGAATGGACACTGGGGGAAAAAAAATGTGAATGACAAACTGAAGGAAAAAAAAAAGAACTATATTAACCATGTAAGGGGACACAGAGGAAGGATTCTTCACGTCAGTCGTGTTCAACTCCTTAAACGGGTATGAAAACACGGCTAGCTTGGAAGACACCATTTTAACAGGGCACCAGATCTCCTTCACCGTACGCCCATAACATAGCGATCGCGTCAGGTCGTCACGCTGACGGCATTCGGTGTAAGAATTCACACCTCGTGAAGTCTTTTGCACCTGGGGTTCAATTCGCCGACACCTAACCAATAAAGAAATTGAACCGGTGACGGGATAATGGAATTAAAGACCCAGAACAGAAACAGAAAGTCGCTGTATTCGCCTTTGCTCCTTTTGTTTTCGCAGAAGCAAGGAAGGCGTCCGTCTCTCATCGCCCGGTTGGCCCCGGCTCGGCCTCGCATCGAACGCTCAATTATCGGCAGCTAAACGCTAGTTAAGAGGCATTCCTGTCACGCCTGGTGTTCCTGCAGGTAGAACGCCTCGCTCTTAGGACGTCTGCACCGGCGTCTCGGTTCACCTCGGGTTGAAACGTTAACGTTGCGTACGGTCCATCGACGCAATGGTGATCTAGCGGACATTTTTGTAACACCCGAGCCCACGAGGGCATCCTGTCCATTGAACCACCGGCGAAGCGCAGAGGAAATCCTGCCCAGAAATCCCGTGTCTGTGCACAGCGCTGTTTTATCACCCATGTGACCTCGGAATAAAAGCGAGCAACAAGACGGATCCATTTTACGACCTTCCCCTTCTTCTCGTGATGGTAGCCATCTGTACGAACGCGGCCGCCGCCGCCGCTCCATTGATCTTCAGAACGGTTTAAAGATGTCCGACGAACACACAGCGCGCAGATGTGTTCGGTGTGAAGGCTTCCGCCGGCAACGGATGTGTGCCCATACAAGGCGTCTTAATACTCGTATGGCGCCACCGAACATGTGGTGTGTACACGTTGGAAGCGTGGCGTTGCCCGCGCCGTGGCATCGCTGGGAGTCAACGTGACGGCCCCATTCATAAACAGCAGAGGGGGACATATGGTCGCCATGTTAACTCAGATTAAACAGACACACTATTGTATACTATTATACAAACTCATCCTCTGATACCCCCCATTACACACGAACAAGGACGGAAACCCTGAATTGTGCGCGTACCTTGCTGTCGAGGCCGTGTTGATGCGGTAGTGGTAGACGCGCCCTCGTAGCGCAGCGAATGGACCGCTGGCCGGGGCTGCTCTCGCTCTCGCGCACACCAGGAAGCTGCCGTGTGCCCGAGCTGAGCAGTACTCGGCGCGTTGCGCGACACGGGCCCGTGTACCAGCTGTGCTTCTCCAGGCTGTTGACGGGCGTGATGTAGTTTGGAGGCACCAGCCTGGCCGTTCTTGGTCTGCGCCTCGCACCATCGCCATTGTGGTTGGTAGCCCAGCACCCGCAGCTTCTCCCTGGCGTCGGGGGGGGAGGGAGGGAGGCGGAGGGAGGGGGGGGGGAGGAAGAGGCAGGTGGGAGACGAGGGTCGATAAGTCAGGCGTCAATATCATTACTACCCAATGTAAGCAATGGACTTCTGTCCAAATTACTTAGCCTAAGCCTCAGTACATTTTTATACCAACATAACCCACTTGTGCAGGGATGACAGCCTATAGTCTGATGGCTAAAGGAAGAACTTGGCCGATTTTCAAACGTATCTCGATCTATCCATCCGATCTTTGAGTCATCAGAAGACACAAAACATCTCCGTGGACAAACGTATCGGGAGATTCTGGGTGCAGCAGGCAACATGTCGGACGGGTAAACATTGTTCATATACGACCCGTCCCGCGTTGGGAATGAAAACGTGGTGGACTTCAGTGTCGTGACGACGGGAACAAAGAGGACACAAAGACTGACCAAATGGAATCTGATTAACTGCTTTCAGAAGCCATGCAGAGGCGGACTTGAACCCCCAGGGTCTGACAGCGGCCCGCTGGAACTTTCCAAAGAGAACCTTCCTTCAGGACCAGTGAGAATGACCCCAAACCTTTTTCGTCGCCCTCTACGACTTCGTTGCCAGGCGGCGACAACACCCTCATCAATTCACTAAAGGTGAGCGGGAAGCGAAGCGACGGCGACGGCTTCTCCGTGGGCTGCCGTAAACGTTACCGGTCGTCCCGTCGATCGCTGTATTCACCGTCACGTGGATGAGTGCTATTTTGCCGTTTCAGATTGAGAGAGGATGAGTCTGTATCAAAGTTCATAAGTGGATGTTGTAATGACAAGGAGTCTAAATGCTGAGTGAGGCTCAAGCTTGATTGAAGGTTTAATCTAAAAGACGACAAAATGTTCAATTAACCAACCAAGAAAGACGACAGATATATCGCTTCATCTTCCAAGACGTGCGTTAATACACGTCCCTCTACAGGTCATTTATAATTATCTCGGAGAACGACAAAACATAACACATTTCAAGTACAGGCAAGCAGGTGGAGCCGTGATGTGTAGATATCGTAGGGGGGATGACGGTCGGCGCCCGTCCACTAAATATTTGCGCAGTTGAGATTTTAGATAAATCAATAAAAGTCATGTGTACATAATGACTAAGTGGAGAAAGGTAAATTAAAAACAGAACAGCTGCAAAACAGTTCCGTAAGTTCAGGTTTCACTTTACTGGGAATTCAGCCTTTAAAACAGATTACAAATGGATAATGTTATTACGGATGTCTCGTCGTCTAGTTATCACCATATCTGTATAATATCCAACACCACATCAATTTAATTTAAAGCCAAAAATAAACCCCAGTTTGACGACGTTTCCGTCATGTCTACTTGAACTGTATAAATTAGTGTGTGTAGATAACGTTGCCGTCCGTCATCCATTGTCTTATTATTCTTTGGGACCGTTTATCATCCCGGTTTGTTTGTATTCTCGTCCACGGGTCGTGATCTTACTCTTGTACGACGATCCTTTATCTCGTTGCACCGTTCGACTCGGCCTTCGGGTTTTCGTCAGGGCGCCTATTTTCACGATCGGGGTGGCGTG
>PIJE02001349.1:37828-83133 GCA_002895965.2 Coryphaenoides rupestris
TGTGACTTCCAGAGCCAGAGTCGTTGTTTTGGCGAGATCTGGACCAACACAAATAGTTGACAGCGGGAGCAGAACGTCTTGCGACACGACTCTCTCTGAACGACCCTTCTTCCCCTGTTTTGTCTCAGTGTTGTCTCCCCGTAAGCAGTAGAGTCACGCAGGATCGCTGGAAGTAAAACAAAAAATCTGTTTACTTATCTTCAGATTGATTATCTTCACTCCGGGAAGTAGTCAAAGAAAAAAGGTTGAAATGTAACTGTGGAGGATTATGTTGGCAAGAGAGGGATCGTCACTGCTCTTTGTCTTGGTGTTAAACCGGTGTTCCATTTTTATTTACAATTAATCAATACTAAAAATAAGCTCAAAGATTGGAGTCCTTTCAAACCCCCCTCAATCAAGACCTGGCAGCGTCCAACTCTACACCCCGCCAAAAACAGAAACAATCATAAAACATAATTACCAAACAATCAATCCCTCAAAAGACTATGTAAAATCGAACATGGTTCAACCCATCATATCGCTCTCCTGTTCAAAACCCTTTTTTTGGCGCCCTTGGGTCTGCCCAGGGGCCCCGAGTCGTGACGGTTGCATCATGCAACCATTTGTACAAGCGGGGCATTCTTGAGCGCTGCCCACAAATACCGCAAATAAAAGTTGTGTTGCAGTAAACCCCAGGTCAACACAGACACACAAGCTGGATGGCTTTTTTAAATACAGAAACAGACCGACATTTCTGGAGCAGACCAGACCGGGCATTACGCATATCCCCCCCATGAATCCTCGATTCATGAAGGATCAGTCAATCGCGCGTTTGAAGACGAGGATTCCCTAAAAACACACCAATCCACTACCACTACCAAAAGCTGTGAGGCGCAAAATCTTAATTGTGACATTTTAGCTCGGGAATGACAGGAGGAAGACCGTCAAACACGGTTTAGAGGAACACAAATTAACGGGAGAAGATGAGGAACGTCGTCCCGAGAGCCACGCTCACAAAGAACGAGAACGGTGAACGTGAAAGAGGAGCAGGGACCGACACTCCATGTTGTTGACCGACACCCCAAACCTTCGCTATTAGGCGGCTATGTTTCTTGCGGAGCCCAATCAGGAGAAAGCCACTAAAATCACAGGGGGTGCGCCTGCATAGTGAAGTGAGGCGTTTCAGTTTTAACGAGATGAAATCTGGAGGTCACCCGTGAAGAACATTATGCTGTTGGAGTTGCTAAAAAAGGAACTCGACAAAAAAAAAATCAACACGGTCCCGTCGTTAATTTTGCAGCGGACTATACAGTCGTGTTAGAGAGCGTAATGAAACACTATTGACACCTGAGAGACAGTGCAGTCATGTGCGGTTTAAAAACAGAACATGAAGAAAGAGAGAGTAACCCCCGTTCATAATTATCGCGGCGCCATGTTTTCATAAAGCGTGGAACTTAACACCCTCGCGTTGCCATGTTAACAGTACGCGGCCAATGTTGCTTGACGGACCACTCCCGGAAAGTACTGCATCATTTTTTTTTGCGTGCCGGAGAACATTAAGCAGAAACACGTACGTTAGCCGATGTTCCTCGACGTGTTCATTGCTTTGGCTTCGGCCACATCTCAATAACATAATAACAATCCCAATATGCAAGTAGTCGTTATCCGTCGTCTTTACACGGTTGGTAGCGGTAGACAAAGAACGTAAACGGTTCCATAACGCACGCGAAAACGGGAACGGGGGAACGGGGGGGGGGTCTCCGTTAAGCCTTTAACGCGCGCACCGTGTACCCGGGTAAGCCGACGAGCTTCATCGTCGTCGGCAACAATCTGGAAGACGTTAGCGCGCATTAGGCTTACCGGCTACGCGAAGAGAAAGACTTGTTAAAAAAGGCGCAAATAAACGGTTTTAGCCGCATCGTTCGGAGATGAGTCACCGGCGCGGAGAGAGACTGCGATGAGCTCGCTCGCTCTCGTGCACTTCTGGTAAGTCATCGGGCCTCGCGCCCCTGGCAGGAGACGCTGCGGTCGGACAGTGAATTGACAATACGCAGGCTTCTCTCTTGGCGGATTGTTTTTCTTTCCTCCCTCCCAACCATATGGTTATTTGTAATAAAAGTGAAATTCGGGGCGCGTTATTTAGATCTCGCGACATTAAAAGAACCCGTCGTTAGGCTTTGTTTAAAAAAGATCATTTAGTTTCATTGAAAGGAGACTAACAGTATTATGCCACCAGGTGTGAGCGTGATTAGCCATTCCACGCGGTTTCAAAAAGCCGGTCGGAATGGCGCCCGCGTTACATCACCAGCGGGAGTGTCCACCTAGAAGTATCGCCGGATAGATCGGCCTACCAGCCTACCCAGTGGACCGTAGCGACTGGTAGGCTCATCTAGCCACCCATACATCTGGGTGGACACTCCCACTCGTGATGTCATTCTTACCGGTTTTTTCGAAAGCGCTCGGAATGGCTAATCACACTCACACCTGGAGGTATAAGTAGTAGTAGTAGTAGTAGTAATAGGAGGAGGAGTCCTTTAAAACCAGCCTATTTGCAGGCCTCCCCGAAGCCTCCACCACGTCACACGGACGCCCGCACTGCTCGGCCCGCTGGTTAGCAGGGTGCCGGTCGAGGTAGGATCACGCCCCGGCGGCGCACATGGCGCGGTCATTCCAGCCGCGCGAGGAATGACGTCCACGGTCGGCATCCGCGATGGCATCCAGCCAGGCCGTGGCTGGACGCTTCATCATCATCATCATCATCATCATCCCTGTGGTGGAACTGGCCGGGGCAACCGTGAGTGAGTGTGTGTGTGTGTGTGTTTCCATCCCCTCCCTCCTCCCTCCGGAATGAAATGTAGTTTAAACTTCCGGAAAAATTATCCGTCACAACACGGTAGGGGGTGGCGGAGGAGAACGTTCAGTGCAGGGAGGTGGGGTCCGCAAAAATAAGGAGAAGACGAGGAAAAAAAAATAAATAAAAAAATCGATGCAGATGGAGAAACATGAAGCACATTGCTGTGCAGTGAGCTCATAGGAGAGAATCGTTTTATAGTCCGGCCTCTCTCTCTCTCTCTCTCTCGCTCTCTCTCTCGCTCTCTCTCGGTATGTTAACAGTTAGCCTAGCTGACGTGCGTACAGCGCGGTTCTTGGCGTCGCTCCCTTCTCTTGCGTACCCACCCCCCTCCTGCTCTCCCGCTCTCCTGATTTTAATGTCAGAACACTCCGGCACAGGAGTGGTTCGATTCCCCCCACCGGTTTGCTTCACAGTTTCACGTTGTTTTCGGGAAAATACGCAACCCCCCCCCACTCTCTCTCACTGTCTCCCTCTCTCTCTCTCTCTCTCTCTCTCTGTGTCTCCCCCTCTTGCTGTTGCTCGTTCGCTCGCCCTCTCGCTCTTCCTCTCTCTCTCTCTCTCTCTCTCTCCTCTGCCCTGCGTGAGTGTGTGTCCGAAGCACAGGGAGTTGCTCGTGCTACAAGCTGCCGACAAAGGGCCTCTTTCAGCCGCTCTCCTCAGCCCCGCTGCTCTCAATGACATCAGCAGGCAAGGACCTCCCCCCTTCCTCCCAAACACACACACACACTTAAAGAGAGAGAGAGAGCGAGAGCGAGGGGTGGGGGAGAGAGGGGGGAGAAGAAAAAAGAAAACCTCACCGACTGAAGCCAGAATGCAAAACCTCTGACAACACGAGTGACAAAAGCCTCAAAAAGCAATACTTGCAAAGAAGGGTTTTGACCTCAAAAAAGGTTACAGATGAGCCCTGCAGCCTTTTGGCTGGAGAGTCTCAACAGAAGACCCACCTCTAAACGCCCCACCGCTCCCAACCCCCTCACCACCTTTGACCACCTTTTTGGGGTTTTTGGTGATTTCCTTTCCAGCCGCGGCCGACTGCAGTGCACACTCCATTCTCAAATGTTTACAGAGTTGAGGAACTCAGAGCGAGCACTTGTTTTAAAGACACCGTCATACACCGGGCAGCAGAGCCGGCCATATTCAAATCACTCAATCCACTCTCACGTAGAGATCAAATCGAGTATGGATATTTCAATTGGGCCATCGGAAAAAAAGAAGAAGTCTGGAGTCTGGAAGGACAAGGACCAAGAAAGTATGCAGGCCTCTTGCCATGTGACTTCCAGAGCCAGAGTCGTTGTTTTGGCGAGATCTGGACCAACACAAATAGTTGACAGCGGGAGCAGAACGTCTTGCGACACGACTCTCTCTGAACGACCCTTCTTCCCCTGTTTTGTCTCAGTGTTGTCTCCCCGTAAGCAGCAGAGTCACGCAGGATCGCTGGAAGTAAAACAAAAAATCTGTTTACTTATCTTCAGATTGATTATCTTCACTCCGGGAAGTAGTCAAAGAAAAAAGGTTGAAGTGTAACTGTGGAGGATTATGTTGGCAAGAGAGGGATCGTCACTGCTCTTTGTCTTGGTGTTAAACCGGTGTTCCATTTTTATTTACAATTAATCAATACTAAAAATAAGCTCAAAGATTGGAGCTCTTTCAAACCCCCCCTCAATCAAGACCTGGCAGCGTCCAACTCTACACCCCGCCAAAAACAGAAACAATCATAAAACATAATTACCAAACAATCAATCCCTCAAAAGACTATGTAAAATCGAACATGGTTCAACCCATCATATTGCTCTCCTGTTCAAAACCCTTTTTTTGGCGCCCTTGGGTCTGCCCAGGGGCCCCGAGTCGTGACGGTTGCATCATGCAACCATTTGTACAAGCGGGGCATTCTTGAGCGCTGCCCACAAATACCGCAAATAAAAGTTGTGTTGCAGTAAACCCAGGTCAACACAGACACACAAGCTGGATGGCTTTTTAAATACAGAACAGACCGACATTTCTGGAGCAGACCAGACCGGCATTACGCATATCCCCCCCATGAATCCTCGATTCATGAAGGATCAGTCAATCGCGCGTTTGAAGACGAGGATTCCCTAAAAACACACCATCCACTACCACTACCAAAAGCTGTGAGGCGCAAATCTTAATTGTGACATTTTAGCTCGGGAATGACAGGAGGAAGACCGTCAAACACGGTTTAGAGGAACACAAATTAACGGGAGAAGATGAGGAACGTCGTCCCGAGAGCCACGCTCACAAAGAACGAGAACGGTGAACGTGAAAGAGGAGCAGGGACCGACACTCCATGTTGTTGACCGACACCCCAAACCTTCGCTATTAGGCGGCCATGTTTCTTGCAGAGCCCAATCGGGAGAAAGCCACTAAAATCACAGGGGGTGCGCCTGCATAGTGAAGTGAGGCGTTTCAGTTTTAACGAGATGAAAATCTGGAGGTCACCCGTGAAGAGCATTATGCTGTTGGAGTTGCTAAAAAGGACTCGACAAAAAATCAACACGGTTCCCGTAGTTAATTTTTTGCACGGACTATACAGTCGTTTAGAGAGCGTAATGAACACTATTGACACCTGAGAGACAGTGCAGTCATGTGCGGTTTAAAAACAGAACACGAGAAAGAGAGAGTAACCCCCGTTCATAATTATCGCGGCGCCATGTTTTCATAAAGCGTGGAACTTAACACCCTCGCGTTGCCATGTTAACAGTACGCGGCCAATGTTGCTTGACGGACCACTCCCGGAAAGTACTGCATCATTTTTTTTTGCGTGCCGGAGAACATTAAGCAGAAACACGTACGTTAGCCGATGTTCCTCGACGTGTTCATTGCTTTGGCTTCGGCCACATCTCAATAACATAATAACAATCTCAATATGCAAGTAGTCGTTGTTTATCCGTCATCTTTACACGGTTGGTAGCGGTAGACAAAGAACGTAAACGGTTCCGTAACGCACGCGAAAACGGGGGGGGGGGTCTCCGTTAAGCCTTTAACGCGCGCACCGTGTACCCGGGTAAGCCGACGAGCTTCATCGTCGTCGGCAACAATCTGGAAGACGTTAGCGCGCATTAGGCTTACCGGCTACGCGAAGAGAAAGACTTGTTAAAAAAGGCGCAAATAAACGGTTTTAGCCGCATCGTTCGGAGATGAGTCACCGGCGCGGAGAGAGACTGCGATGAGCTCGCTCGCTCTCGTGCACTTCTGGTAAGTCATCGGGCCTCGCGCCCCTGGCAGGAGACGCTGCGGTCGGACAGTGAATTGACAATACGCAGGCTTCTCTTGGCGTTTTTCTTTTCCCTCCCTTCCAACCAATATGTTATTTGTAATAAAAGTGAAATTCGGGCGCGTTATTAGATCTCGCGACATTAAAAGAACCCATCGTTAGGCTTTGTTTAAAAAGATCATTAGTTTCATTGAAAGGAGACACACAGTATTATGCCACCAGGTGTGAGCGTGATTAGCCATTCCACGCGGTTTCAAAAAGCCGGTCGGAATGGCGCCCCACGTTACATCACCAGCGGGAGTGTCCACCTAGAAGTATCGCCGGATAGATCGGCCTACCAGCCTACCCAGTGGATCGTAGCGACTGGTAGGCTCATCTAGCCACCCATACATCTGGGTGGACACTCCCACTCGTGATGTCATTTTTCGAAAGCGCTCGAAATGGCTAATCACGCTCACACCTGGAGGTATAAGTAGTAGTAGTAGTAGTAATAGGAGGAGGAGTCCTTTAAAACCAGCCTATTTGCAGGCCTCCCCGAAGCCTCCACCACGTCACACGGACGCCCGCACTGCTCGGCCCGCTGGTTAGCAGGGGTGCCGTCGAGGTAGGTTCACGCCCCGGCGGCGCACATGGCGCGGTCATTCCAGCCGCGCGAGGAATGACGTCCACGGCCGGCATCCGCGATGGCATCCAGCCAGGCCGTGGCTGGACGCTTCATCAGGAGGAGGAACGACACTTGGGATACACTTAACTAACGCGATACGGCAATACATTCGTGGATGTGGCAGCCAGCACACTGGGAATGACAGCGGTCCTTTTGGAAGACATGGCAATAGCTCAGGAGGTGGCAGTAGCTCAGGAGGTATAAGAGCGGTTGTCTGGCAACAGGAAGGTTGCCGGTTCGATCCCCGGGCTCCTCCCCCTCCTAGCTAAGTGTGGAGGTGTCCCTGAGCAAGACACCACCTAACCCTACCTGCTCCTCCTAGCTAAGTGTGGAGGTGTCCCTGAGCAAGACACCACCTAACCCTACCTGCTCCTCCTAGCTAAGTGTGGAGGTGTCCCTGAGCAAGACACCACCTAACCCTACCTGCTCCTGACGTGTTGGTTGTTACCTTGCATGGTTGGCACCGCCGTCGGTGTATGAATGGGTGAATGTGAGGCAATACTGTAAAGCTCTGTATAAATGCAATCCATTTACCATTTACACACACACACCAGGGGAGGCCTGCTGTGCTGATGATGAAGGACTCTGACAAGACAAGACGGTCACAAACGGCCGCCCGGCGAAGCTGTGCCGTAAAGCAGCTGCACCTTGTGTGCTAATCTCCCCGGCGCTTCGCAGCGGAATCCGGAGGCCCCGGAGAGAGAGGAATGCAGTCCCGGCAAAAGACGGCAGAGACGCTCCGAGCACGGCGCAGAGAACGGAAGAATTAAAATGAAAGTTGTACTCGTATCGCACTACCACATCAGCACACAACACACAACAATAAAAATCAACACACAACTACTCAAACACTCCCCCCCCACCCACAACCCACACCCACAGCCCAACACACACACACACACACAACACAGCATTGAGTTGCAAGTTGTCGCATGCTATGAACCTACAGCTGTACTGTGCTGTTCTGTTCACGTCGACTTTGTTCCCAGTTCATTTCCAGGATGTCGAAGGGCGGCGGAGACGGTAAAAAAGCGAAAAAAGAATTGCAGTCACGCGCGTGCTACCATGTGAGGCCTACTACTTGTCGGGGAGTTTAACTCTCGGCCATTAAGGAGCTCGAGAACAACAAGTTCCATTGGCTAAGGGGGCCGTGGGCGTCAGCCCTGGCAACGTCTTCTGTCATATAACTGGAATCCAGTTTGTGTGCACTTAGCGCGGCGGCAGACAAACAACGCAGGACGGAGCCAATACACGTTCCGTCGGTTTGAAAATGATGCACGACAGAAATCCGCAATATAACTTCTTCTGCTACTACTACTCCTTTATCCCGTGGCTCAGGCAGGGTCCTGAAGCCCAACATTAAGCATCAGAAGAATGATGGAATCCATTCAATTCCACCTCATGTGGCGAATTTCAGTCTATCGATCTTCGCAGCGATGAAATGGGGGGGCGGAGTCTATTCTCCCTTTCCTGGCTACATAGCCCAAGTGGGTGACTGATAGATAGATAGATGGAAATCTATCTATCTATCCATCCATCCATCCATCCATCCATCCATCCATCCATCCATCCATCCATCCATCTATACAGGGGTACAACATAAGACGCAGGCAGCAGATGCACACAAGCGTGAGTTTGGATTTTACTGGCTACACGGGGCGAAGCAGCGAGCTAGCTGCACTGCGTTTAAGTGGATCCAGATGCAGCCTGAAGCCTGCAGAGCCTACCTCCCCCTCCCTCCCTTCCCTCCCTCCCTTCCCTCCCTCCCTGAGCTCTGGAGAGGAGCAAAGCAGAACACAAGGGGGAGGAGGATAGCAGCCGTCTATAGGAACCGGTGATGGTCAAATGCAAAACACACAGAGTTTCACACGAGTTCGATGCACGACGTTAAAGATGATGATGATGATGATGATTCGACGTTGCATGAGAGTCTCCTACTGCTCTGAGTAGTCGCCTCCTAACAGCGCCACTACGTTTATATGTCTTTGATTTGTTGTTCTTCACTTTGTTTTGTATCGTACGTTTTTGCTCGGGCCCACTCAAAACTCGGCGCGTCACAAGGGAATAAAGCCAGACCTGTTTCATCACAGTTTGTTTTAAATGACTTCAAGTGCTGGGAATGGATATAGCCGAACTGAAACGGTTTGTAACTTGAAGGGAACGGGGAGACCAAACGATCACAAAAACAACCCAGAAAAGTGTGCATCTTTGTTTTTTTTAAACGATGAAGAGGCCAGAGTCAGAATTGGAAAATAGGACTCACTCACCGTCCTAATAATTACGGCCAAATGGAGTTTTGCCGTCCAAAGGGTTTTTGGAGCGAGCAATGCAGTGAATGGGGAGAATTTTTACTGCCAGATAGAGCTGGCATTCTAGGCTAGGTAGCAGGTTGTGTGTGTGTGTGTGTGTGTGTGTGCAGAGGAAACAGCTGTGTGAGTGTGTGTGTGTGTGTGTGTGTTGGGGGGGGGGGGGGGTGCCTGCTAGCACCCCAACAGGGAAACAGGTTTGTTTGTGTGTCTTTGGACCACGGTGGCAGTGGGTTCCCACACAACATTCCTCCAAGCTCACCCAGCCCCTCACCATGTTCACGACGCTTGGAAGAGGTTTTGGAGAGCTGTGTGTGTGTGTGTGTGTGTGTGTGTATGCATGTGTGTGTGTGTGTGTGTATGCATGTGTGTGTGTGTGCGTGTGTGTGTGCGCACGTGTGTGTGTGTCTCGGTCTGTGTGTCCGCGCTCTGGTGTTTTGCTGCAAACTGCTTCACGAGAGCCCAGCTGTCTCCCCACCACCCCCACCACCACCACCACCACCACAACTGTTTTTTAACAGGAGTGCAACCAAGAGCCTCTTTACTGCCAAGTCTGCCAACCAGTGACCGACCTGAAGGCTCAAATATAGCCCTTACTTACTCTAGTATTGATTAGGAACCACTTCTCTTTCCTGGAACTGGAGTCACTTGTAAATCTCCAATCTACAAATGCTCCCCTGAGACTCAACCAAATATAGAGCACATAATATAGAGCACATAATATAGCCCTAGCACATCTACGATATGTCAAGATCCATCCTGGAAAGGCCTCTGACACACCGAGGGCTGACGGTCGGGCCTTGGGTGAGCGTCTGGGTCCCTCGTTTTTGCACGGTTTGTCCCTCCTGCACCGTTGGCGCCATAATCGGCCCTCGTCAGCGGCTTTTCCGGCCGATTGACTTCGAGTGTTTGAATCGCAGACGGTGAGATAAGTCACTCCGATTGGCTGGTTCAGCTTCAGCCAATCGGTGCCCCGAGGAAGTGAAACGTACTACTAGGCCTTCCGGTTTTTCCCGTCTTGAACGACGATTAATGCAGACTACCGCGCCCTGCTGGTGTGGAGGGTTACTTCCACACACACACACGTGCGGGCGCAGAATGTACTAGCTTTACTCGTGCTAGCTCGTGGCTGTGGACTTAGCGGTGTGTTCAAGTGTTGCAACTCGTTCGTCCAGACATACGAGACGGCGACACAATCGTCGGTCTCTGCGGTGTCAGGGCCTTAAAGAACAGATCTGCGCGGACTTGACGACGCGACGTGCTTTGTTTGTGCGCTCGGAAAGAAAAGAACGAAAGAAAGAATGAAAAGAAGACAATGGCATAGGGAGAGGAGGAGGAGGAGGAGAAAGTGGGATTGCACTGTTTGAGGGAAGAATGCACAAGAGGTCGCATTCCAGACTGCACCGCTGTGTCTTGCCCTGTATCCCGACTCTCCCTCTCGCTGCAAAATAGAGAGCCGTTGCTCGAAACACAAGCGACGCGGTGCCTGCCTAAAACAGAGACGACCACGTTTGTGAATGGCGGACTCACGGGATATAGTCACTCCTAGCCTTTGAGACGTCCACATTGTTGTCAATATATATTGACCGCTTCAGCTGTTCCCATGCGATTGCTGACTTTCGCGCACCACACACACACAACAACACACAGCACACACACACACACACACACACACACACACACACACACACACACACACACACACACACACACACACACACACACACACACACACACACACACACACACACACACACACACACACACACACACACACACGCTAGTAATTAGATAAAGAATGAGCATTGAGGAATTGATAAGCAGCAGCCCCTGTAAACAGACTGAATCAGGACTTCTGATTAAGTGTGTGTGTGTGTGTGTGTGGGTGTGTGTGTGGGCAGACAGGCGCCTTATCCAGGACAGCTGTTAGGCCCCCGGCGGTTTGAGCATGGCAATGGCTAGCCCACGACACACACACCACCACCACACCCCCCCCCCACCCCCCCCAGGACTCATGAGGGTAGATTTTGTGTCTAGACTGTATAGATTCCACAAGTTCCGGCAAACAAAGAACAAATATGAAAATACATAAAATCACACGAAAGGACAAAATTAGGAGATGAAAAAGTAACCCGTGATCTAAACGACCAATTGTTGGAATGACATTTGACAAGTGAAACGCACACGGTAGCATAATCAAAAGATGGCGTAGCATCACTTAAATGGGTCGGCCTATATGTTGCTTATTGAATTGTTCATGTAATGGTGCTACAAAGCTTTGCAATAAACAAAAGCAAATCCACCATGAAACACAAGCCAGTTTGTTGTTGAATATAATAGTCGCCACAAGAGGGCACTACTGGCCCGGCGGCTGATCACGTCGTCGCCTGCATTGTGCCCCATATCTGTACCCATGTTTGCACAGGCACACTGTGGTTAAATTGCTTTTGATTTAAAAACACACAGATACGATGGTGACTGACTGGTGACTGGTGAGAAATGTGTACTCTAAGCTACATTAAAAGATATAATCTAAGTGAGACATGTCGGCTATAAGTGTTTTGTACATTTGAACAGTACAGCAGTACAACCAGCTTCCGCAAGAGACTCAAGACCCACCTGTTCAGAGTTCACCTGGACTCTACATAACCCCCCCCTAGCACTAACCTGCGTGTTTATATGTCTTAACACTTATTAATGGCACTTAGCATTGTTGTTCGTTCTCAGATGTTGTATCATGCTTAGAATTGCACGCCAGCCCAGCCACTTATGCAGACAACTTGTCAGTTATGAAACTCGTTCTATTCGTCTCGTAAATAGGAATGCTCGAAAACAGCTCTATTCTTATCTTCAGGTACCACAGTGATATATTGCTGCCTCTCCTTCAACAAATGTACTCTTTGTAAGTCGCTTTGGATAAAAGTGTCTGCTAAATGCCCTAAATTTACAATGTAAATGTAACAGAAGTGAGTTAGAATTATATCCAATGTGGCATCATGCAAACCAATGCACTTTACAAACCACAAACTGAAACCTGGTCAAACCTGGTTTTCCTGGTCAACACATCGTCAACCCGTGACTCGTCTCTACTCACTGTACTCACGTTATTCTATATTTTGCGATATTTTTCATTCCTGCTGCTCGTTTTACTGCAAATACTGCAAACGTTGTAAATATTGCATTGTTCTTTTGCGCATTCCGCTGAGCATCGGCACTTTTACATTTCACTGCATATCCTGCATGTGTTTGTGACGATTAAACGTCTTGAGTCTTGAATCTTGAACAAGAAGTGTGATGCACATCAACCACGTGTTGCTGGGGTCTTCTGTACCGCACTTATAACACTTATAAAGTCATGAATCAGTCGCACTATTTTTAGCCTCACAGGACATTGCATGCATGTAATGCACCAGACTGATGCCGAAGAGTCCAATGGCACAATAGTTGCATTCATATTCGCGTTGCTGTTTTATTGCTGAAGAGATTTAACGAGATATACATTGTTTAAAAAAAATAAAAGTTAGTATTATAGCCGATATTAAGTATATCCTACCTTTTTTTATGTTCCTCTCCATTTAATGTCCAATGTTAGGCACCAATTGCACAAAAGCACATTGCTAGCTAAGGCAACAAAGCCGTTTCTGATTCTGATATTCTTCCTCCTCATCAACGACTCCCTTTAAACACTCAGCCACCAGAAACCCAGTCGATTAACAAGACAAAATTGATGAGGAATCAATAACGTAGGCCTAAGTGTTTGCTTGCATCCCAAAACAAACCGTCCACCCTTGTTCCTCGTACGATACGTTTCTGGTGGTGGTCGGCTACATACTGTATAGGCTAGAGGCAGGATTGTTCGCTTTTTGTTACCGATGGGCGTTTTGCAGCAGGAAGGGACAACTAATGTTGGCCTACTCACGGTAAGGAACACACCTGAATGATAAATGAAACCACATCGGTGCAGATTGTAATGATCGTCTGTTGAAGCAACACCTCAACAACTACCACAGGGTAAACACCTTCCTCCAACCATGGATGAGATGAGATGGGATTGGACAGGCTGTGAGACTATGAGAATGTCACAGTACCAGAGAGCCTGGACATCATTCTACTAATCAGTAAATGACATAAATGACACAAATAACTAAGATTGCCAAATAATGCCGTCATTTACTTTTACATTTAGGGGCATTTGGCAGGCGCTTTTATCCAAAGCGACTCACAAAGAGTACATTTGTTGAAGGAGAGACAGCAATATATCACTGTGGTACATAAAGATAAGAATAGAGCAGGTTTCAAGTATTCGTAGTTGCAAGGTTAATAGAACGAGTTCCATAATTGCTAGGTTGCGGAGTCCAATTGATTATTTTCAGTCCTCTTCAGACTTCAATAGTGTAGCTGGTCAAACAACAGTCAAACTTAATAGAGGCCAATATCCACATAAATATCCAGAATTCAGAATGTCATTGTGAGGCTAAAGGTCACCGTCATTATCACGTGAAAGCATCACAATTACAGTACGCTCGCTCGCTCAGAGCACATGGAGGAACTATGACTCTCTATCCTCCCACCTTCAACCCTCCAATCCTACGCTCACTTCCCGTTTCCCGTGACAGCGACCGCAGGAAGTGAACGTGGATCACTCGCCTTTTAAAAAAAACCAAAAAAGAAAACAACTAAAAAAACTTTCCATTTCCCGAATCCGTTCGACAACACACAGGGAATCGTCACGCACGGGAACAGAGCGCCGGCGGTAGAGGATGTACACGCGTGTGGCGCTTCGCGGTACCGTTTCATTAACTGCCGCTTTACTAAAACAAACAAGAACACGGTCGCTGTTATTAAAGAGTCGGATGCCCCAAAAGACACTTCTTGGTTCCGTTGTTGGTGGCCATTTCTGAGAAGGTTTAGTGAAATTGTTTAGTCGTTTTGAAAGGGGGAAATTCTCTCTGTAAAATACAAGAAGTCGGCAACTTCCCACAAAACAACCGTAAGCGCGGGTTTTGGCCACGGCCGTTGCACTTATGGAACTCAATTATTTCTAAAAACATTTAGATCCTTTATTTGTAGGCAAATGGTTCTGCTAAAACGGCCCTTTACTCACCCTTTAGCTCGGTAGATCTTCAAAAAGGGGCCCTATTTTACCACCACTGGTGTGAGTGTGATAAGCCAGTACAAGCAAGTTTCAATATTGTCACGTGACTGCCCTCTAGTGACATCACAAGTGGGAGATGTATGGTGAGGACTAGATCAGTCTACCAGCCCTTTGCCATTACCCTACTACCCAGTGGACTGTACCAACTGGTAGTCTTATTCATTCATCATCGGCCCACATCTGGGTGGACACTCCCACTCGTGATGTCACTAGAGGGTAGTCACATGACGACTTGTAAAAGGTTAATCACGCTCATACCTGGCGGTGACTACAGTCATGTGATGCATTGCGTATTAAGAAAACACGATGGCCAGCCCTGCATTGAATCTGATGATGCATCTATGGGTTCAAAGTGCATTTCACGCATGTTGGATTTCACACAGAAGTGCGAGGATGGATACCCTGCCTGACCTGACGAACACCCTGAACCGAAAACAAACACGAACCAGGATTAGGTTTTGGTAATCCTGGTGTGAAACCTGTGTAACCACACGATTAACATTAGAACCATATTAGGGCATGTTCATGCACCCTCCTGGCAGGGAGGTGCAACGCCTCACTAGGTAGCAAGCAGGCTAATTTACCTTCACTCCACGTCACTCCATAATCCGAATAAAAGCGAGGTATGGCCAATAGTTAAGGTTTTTTTTTCCATTCAAATTAAGGGACAGGGGCTATAAATGCTTCACCGCAATAGCTTGAGTACCTAATTATAAACTTTTTGCTAATCTCTTCCCATGCATCCAGCCCTGGTACTACACGACAACTGCAGAAGCAAGTCAAAATGTTGCAGCTACAGCTTATCAATAACAAAAAGCCAAAGTCTCCCAAATTCAACGGGCCAGTTAAAAGTCAAATGGTTTTGAGAGAGAGAGAGAGACAGAGAGAGAGAGAGAGAGAGGGGGGGGGACAGCACGAGAGAGAGACAGACAGACAAAGACACAGAGAGAGAGAGACAGAAAGAGAGACAAAGGGAGAGAGAGAGGGAGGGAGAGAGAGCGAGACATCACCACACTGTACAGTATACATTCGGCGGTGTGGCGTGAGGCAGGACAGGTCTTTGCTTGCCCAACTCTCTCTCTCTCTCTCTCTCTCTGTGTCTCTGTCTCTCTCTCTCTCTCGGCGAGTAACAGAACTAAACCTGCCGAGTGAGAACCATCGCGCCGCTGGTTAGCCTAGCCAAGCACTGGCCTAGCTCTAGCCCTAGCCAGTCCCATGCTAGTGGGGGGAGGGGGGGGGGGGGGGGGGTGCTCAGTCAGTGCTCACCAGGAAGTGCTGAGGCAACTGCAAATATGTGCGAGCGTGTGCTGACATTGTCCTGCGCTTGTGCCCCGAGTGACTCACATCCCCTGCTACGCTAGCTCATCTCGTCCTGCTCCCTGGGACCATGTGCATTCCGGGGGGTGGAGGTGGTGGAGGTGATGGAGGTGATGGTGGAGGTCGGATGGTAAAATACAGATCCCTTTTAACGACCCTTTCTCAAAAATGGAAAGCCATTTATGCATCATGAACGCTTTTTTTTTTTTTCTTCTGACCCGTCCCATCCTGTGACATGTGACCTGATGGTCTCTCACACACACACACACACACACACACACACACACACACACACACACACACACACACACACACACACACACCACACACACACACACACACACACACCACACACACACACACACACACACACACACACACACACACACACGGCGAGTCTGCCTTCAAAACGCTGTAGGGTCAACCCTTAAACGGTAAATGGATTGCATTTTGCATCACGCTTTTATTCAAAGCGCTTCACAGTATTGCCTCACATTCACCCATTCATACACCGACGGCGGTGTCAACCATGCAAGGTAACAACCAACACGTCAGGAGCAGGTAGGGTTAGGTGGTGTCTTGCTCAGGGACACCTCGACACTTAGCTAGGAGGGGGAGGAGCCCGGGGATCGAACCAGCGACCTTCCTGTCGCCAGACAAGCGCTCTTATACCTCCTGAGCTACTGCCGTCAACCATTAGCCTACTTTGTTTTCACCCAATCAGCCTCGTGCACTACTTCCCGGGCACTATTAGGACAGGGCCATAACCTCCTGCGGTGCCTGTTACTAGCATAAACACTACCGCTGTTATCTTTGGGCAGCAGTCCGGTCAGCGAAAGTGTTGCAATAGCCCAGCTAATAGCAATATACTGTAGTTGAAGTCCATTTCAAAGGAAACTTGGAGTCATGAAGCCCCTAAATTGACTGTTGCGCATTACTCAGTGAAACATTAAAGGGGACATATTATGCCACCAGGTGTGAGTGTTGATTAGCCATTGCAAGCCGTTTCACAATTGCCATGTGACCGCTGTCTAGTGACATCACAAGTGGGAATGTCCACCTAGATGCATGATTACGGCTTGCGATGGCTAATCACGCTCACACCTGGTGGCATAGTATGTCCCCTTTAACTTTCGACTTCAAAGTTGGCGGTGCCTATCCGGTTTGCTTCTCCACACTGTCCACCATTTTCCACTCTGCGAGGTTCTTAGTCTTCTTCACTGCAAGTTATTTCACTTCTGTTCACTTGCTTTACAGTGTTACCTCACATTCACCCATTCATCCACCGACGGCGGTGTCAACCATGCACGGTAACAACCAACACGTCAGGAGCAGGTAGGGTTAGGTGGTGTCTTGCTCAGGGACACCTCCACACATAGCTAGGAGGGGGAGGAGGAGCCCGGGGATCGAACCAGCGACCTTCAGGTTGGCAGACAACCGCTCTTATACCTCCTGAGCTCCTGCCACCCCATGTAAGGATCAGAAGTTTCCGCTTACCGTGCACGGCGAAAACATTGCAGTGGTGCGGCCCGTGGCGTGACGACTCCCTCCTCCCGCTCTTGATGAACGCCGGCAGGCTGGGTCTCCTCTGGTCCCCGGCAAACTTGCCCGGCTGCTGCCCCATAAGAGCAGGATGCCAGGCCGCACCCAGGACACTCGCCAACCCGTGCTCCCTCTCTCTCTTCCGCTCACCGTCCTACAGTCACTAGACCCCAGCAAGGGTTATGGTTAAGGGGGGGGGGGGGGGGGGGTTGGGGCAAATCCGAGGGCCCCGGGTCCCTAGCTGTCAGCTGGCTCTCTCCTGGAGGGGTTCAGGTAGTCCGGGCCAATCTACAACAGCAGGCGGTGGGTTGTGCGCCTTCTTCGCAATAAATCAAAACATGAACGGCGTCATAATATGTAGGACAGCGGGGGGGCGGGGGGAGGGGGCGGGACGGAGAGGTGGACTCGGCACTAGTCTGCTTTGCATTTGGCGATCCGGGTGGAAAAAAAAAACAAAAACAAGTCCACGTTCAGGGGCGACGTCCTGCAGGGCACAGGGGCGGCCTTCCGGGGCTACAAATGCATCCGAGCTCCTCGGGAAGCCGGGTGTGACGGCGATCGGGCAGACTTGAGGGCCTGCACTCCACAGGCATGTCTGTGACAATGCTGAACCGAAGCCAGGGTAAATGAGTGGCCGATTACCACCCTCGGCCAAGGGAGACCAGAGCAACAACAACTAACAAGAACGTACCTGCAACCAGACTGTCAAAATGCAAGTCAACAAACTGAATGGATGCATGTTGCTTCTATATTGCCCATGTCTCTCTCTCTCTCTCTCTCTCTCTCTCTCTAAACTACACTACATGGGCTACCTGTCAAACTACCTGATTGCAGATCTGCTGAATTTCAGTGCAGATCATCCCCATCCAATCTCATGCAGTATGCTGACTTGAAGTAAGGCATTCAGAGTTCTGCAATGCAATAACCACAGCTTTTTATATATAAATCAGCCTGGAGCAGAAAGAAAACAGTGCATTAATGACAACTACACCTCAGTTAAGTGAAGTTAAGTTAAGTTAAGTGAAGTTACTGTTGGTGACCCCATAACCTCCCAGTCATCGGATCACTGAGGTGTTACGATGCTAACATCTCAGAACATCCAGAAGTTACTACATGTGTGGAGAGAAGTACAAAAACAACTTTATATATCCACTTATATCTCTATATATGTATATTACTATGCTATTACTACTGCTGCTGCTTAAGGCTACGACCCAACGCACTTTAAACACATCGTGGCAGCGTCGCAGTAACATTAATCAACTTTTGCAAAAAAACTTCCGTGTCCTCCTCCACCTCCTCCACTTGTAGCGGAGCTCCGCGCCCCGGCGTACCCGGAATCCAGGCACCGAAACCCGGCCACGGCGCAGCCTCTCTCTCGCCGAGTCAGCCAGCCAGCCGTCCGTCCGTCGCAGCGTGTATCAATAAATGTACGCGGATATTCGCGGCCCCCCCCACGCGTACAACACGGTCGACGGGTCGTGTACTTCTACGCGGTCGTGTACTTGTACTCACAACGCGGAGGTTATAAAGTTAAAGTTTGGCCCGAAGACTTGTTGCCGCCGCCGCCGCCTCCAGGGCCGCCGCCATGTTTCCATAAAGCTGCTCGAGTCAAGTATGTGTGTGTGTGGGGGGCGGGGGGGGCGGGGCTTACGCGTGACGTCACAGAACGTGCGTGGGCTCGTAGACTGGAATCCAGTGGATCCTGTGATCCATGATCATGTGATCATGTGATCCATGATCAATGATCCTGTGATTCTGTGATCCTGCGATCCTATGATTCCGTGACCCCGTGATCCTAGGATCCTGCGATCCCGTGAACCTATGATCCTGTGATCTTGTGATCCTATGATCCTACGATCTTGTGGTTCTATGATCCTGTGAACCTATGAGCCTGTGAACCTGTGATCCTGTGAGCCTGTGATACTATGATCCTATGATCCTACGATCTTGTGGTCCTATGATCCTGTGAACCTATGAGCCTGTGATCCTGTGATCATGTGATCTTATGATCCATGATCCTGTGATCCTTGTTGATTGCATCAATGCTTTGATTAGTATTTGGAATGAAACTGAGTTTTTGGGACACCTGAGAACATTGGAGGTATAAGTATTATAAAGTACTGTAGTATTATGCCAAATTGTTTTTACTGACTAAATATCTATCTTGCCTATATTTTTATACTTCTCCTAGACTTTGTAAATCTGTAAATTTGAAAATCTGTTATTTTATTTTTCTACTGTTTATTTCTCGTGTTTTATTCTATTGCTATGCAACCTGGCACAAGAATTTCCTTTGGATCAATAGTTCTATCTTATCTTATCTCTTATCTTAGCACTTTTATGCATGCAGAAAAATTGCTTAAAAATGTGTACAAGAATTGGTATATTATATAATTATATATATATACTGTATATATATACACAGTATGCCCGCAAGGGACAACAGTTATGCAGTACTTTTATGCATGACACGAAAACATATCTAAACAAGCAGAATCAGATATGAGCAATATTCCACAGTCATGCTGAAGTGATTACTGTAGTCTAACATTTTGAATGAAACTTGACATGTCGGCGGCTACATTTGATGAAAAACAGATTATTTATTGTTATGTATACACCCATTACAAACAAATCATGAAATCATGTTTTTTACAGATGAAAATGCTTCATAAAATAAAAATGAACTGAGTGCATTTGTTCTGATCTCGTGTCCCGCCAAACTGAATATCCATGGAGACTGGTGGGTTTCCAACTGAATTCAGCATGTCTTGAATCACGTTGAATGGGTCGAGTCGTTTCCTAATTGGGAATGCAGACAAGGCTTGTTTGGTGACGATTAATACAGGTGGTGGGGGGGGCAGGGGTCCGTTAACCCTCGTGTTCGATTAATTTCTGCTGCGTCATCATCACAATCTCCTCCATCACCTCGGGTTTCAAGATGTCCTTGACCTGTGTGACGACAACAATTCAACGTGGTTAAGCCTTAAGATGACCACAGTTCTTTTGTAAAAAAATATAATAAAACACACACACACACACACAAAACAAAAACTAAAAGAATGAGAAGATAAGATAGAACTTTATTAATCCTGAAGGAAATTCTTGTGCCAAGAATATATGAATATGAGGTGTATTACAGTATAAAAATTCACATCCTTATTTTTTGTACACAAAAAGTACAATTAATTTTCATTCATTCAGTCTGGGCTCCTGTATATTTTTATGTGTGTATGTGTATATATACAGTACATGTATACTTTCAATGAATATATATATAAAAAATGTCTTCTTTCATACTGTCGCCTGCCATGTCACAAGAGTTACACTGTTGAGAATGGCCCTGTGTTCATGGTGTACATGTGACAATAAAACACTGACTTTGACACTTTGCTGTACCTGCTGTGACAGAGAGACCTCGTAGCAGTAGAGAACGCTGGTGTCGTACAGAAGGACCTTGTGGGCCGACAGGGCGAGCAGGCAGTTCCTGAGCCGTGAGATCACCTCCCGGTCCGACAGGGAGACGGGCTGTACACACAGGAGATGAACACCACAGCACATGAAGAGAGATTGCATCTACTACATGGACAGATGTCAAATGTATTTGCGCGACCTATATTGATGTTGGTGTTCTGTCATGTCATCGTTTTTTGCATGAAAACAAAGTGTGAACAATAAACACCTTTTTACATTAAAAAGTGACCAAAAGGTGGCCCGCATTCAGAGGATGGAAATTGGCTGCATTCGAATTGTCAAAAAATGTATGTCCTTTCCTACTACCGGACTTGACATCACAATTGGGAGTGTCCACCTAGAAGTATGCTGGACAGACCAGCCTACCCAGTGGACTGTAGTAACTGGGAGGCTGATGAAGAGGGGCCATTCCAACCGGTCTTTGAAACCGCTTGGAATGGCTCATCATGCTCACACCTGGTGGTATAATAGGAGTCCTTTCATTTGTCCTTTAGTTTGGCTTGCTTTTATGCAATGACATTATTTTGTATGTGTTGGTTCTTCACACAGGTGGATGTCTCACCTCCAGACTGGTGTAGAAGCCGCCAGCCTCCTCTTCCAGCTGACACGGCGTGGGGTAGAGCCACACGAAGCCGTTGTTGCCCAGGATGATGGACGCTCCGCAGGGGAGGTGGTGGAAGTGGGTCTTCTGTCTTTTGATCAGCGACGGGGAGATCTGCACGAGCACTCCTTGGCCCAGCTGATGAAGGGAACAGGAAGATGATTTGAGAGGAAGAACAAGCCTTATTTATCTTTTATAGTTACTCAATAGTACTGAAGGTTTACCGGGGTATTCAGTGTTGTTAATTTACTACAGAACAGACGAAGAAACCGCTTTACAAAGAGAGCACCAAAAATAGCAAAACTTAAGACCAAGTTGGATATTCATGACGAATATCCATATTTGTTGGAATTTGTGAATGAACTTGTGAATGCGCTGATAACAAAGGATATCATATCAAGCGGTATCATGCCAAGTCATTTGTAGATTAACTTAATTCCCATGTCCAACGGTGACTGTACTACTGTATCAGTGCAACAACTTACTTTTCCGTACTTTAAACTTCGAGTGTGGAGCAACAGAGCTCCGTCTGAATAGACAGACTGCACCTCTGCCTAAGAAGACAAAAACAAAACATGTTGATGTCAGATGCTGAAATGAAATGGCGACATAAACCTACACAACATCAGCATGATAATGCAAATACCGTACACATGTGTTAGATGTGATTAAACTCTTAAAAGGTACTATAAGTAAGAATCAGTACATTCTGAGCTCCGTGGGTTGAGACAATAACAATCAGAAACTAATGTTAGTTCTAGCAGGTTGTGGTTGAAGTTAAAACATGAGAGCCTCCCCGACTCTCTCTATTGCGTAGAACAGCTTTTGGGCTGATTTCTCTTTTATTTGAGTCGGTTCGGATTTCGCGGAAAAAAGGAACAAAGTGACATGTAAGCGTGGATAATTAAAAAATATATATATTTCATAGCATTTTAAAATGTGTACAAGGTTTAATTATGATTAGAACTAATATTAGTTTCTGATTGTTATTGTCTCAACCCACAGAGCTCAGAATGCACAGATTCTTACTTATAGTACCTTTAAAAGTGTTTAAACTTTAGCAATACAGTGGATAGCATATTGTTGGTTTTTTTGCTGTAATGACAGTAAATAGTGTGGATATTCTGATTCTTTCACTTTGTGATTTTGTGGTATTTGTCAATTTGTGATATTTGTATTGTGTACTTTTTCATTTCACTGCATATCCTGTATGTGTATGTGACAAATAAACTTCTTGAATCTTGAAACTTGAGTTACACTGATGAGATCTCCTTCCTGGAGGTATTCTCTCATGGTCAGCTCATCCTCTGCACTCCTCCGTCTCTGAAATGAGAAAATAACAGCAAGATGATTATTATGTTCTCCACCCTGAGCCCGGTTGTCCAATTCTGCTCACCAAGCTCCAAGCTCCCTCTTACAATCAGTGTACAATTATCTAGCAGCCATGTACAAGCAAGCTGCTGCCTGAATCATGCACATTTCTACAGTCATGCACAATTGATGTACTTGTACAAGGGGAAGCAGCTCACCAGCTCCCCGCCAGGCAGATTGACAGAAGACAGCAGGAGAACTGAATCCAGCCGCGAATTAGTCTCCACCTTCCACCTCTTCTGTTGCACCTGAAGACACAATTACAAAACCAACACTTTGACACAGCTAAAGGACACAGTGTACAACATATGTCTTATTCCATCTAATTAACGGGCACATCCTAATCATATTCTCTGTAGAGACCAAAACATTTAGAAGAAATACATTTTTATAAATTG
This sequence comes from Coryphaenoides rupestris, assembly GCA_002895965.2. Classification (NCBI taxonomy): domain Eukaryota; kingdom Metazoa; phylum Chordata; class Actinopteri; order Gadiformes; family Macrouridae; genus Coryphaenoides; species Coryphaenoides rupestris. The sequence continues at coordinate 60,725 of PIJE02001349.1, forward strand.
TGATATTATACAAAATGATTCTACTTTTGTTTACCTCAGTGATTCGACCAACAATTACATCTCCAACCTCCCCATTAAACCTGTAGTTTAGAAAAGGAGAAAAATGCATGTACAATGGGATGGATGAAGACCACTAAACCTTTCCCATATGTATGTATAAAGCACTAGCAACTACATGTGCACGTGTATGTCATAATTGTGAATAAATAAATTACAAAAACCAGCATCCCCAACTACAGTACTATTGATGTCCACTTACCTGGTCTTAAGAGGCCTTACACAAATCAGTTTGTCTACCCTCTCCACCTCTCCCGCAACTGAAGCTGTCAGGTTATCATCTTCCAGGTAGGTGCCATGACCCCTGGAGCCCAAGAAGAATACAACATAAGATAAGATATGATAAGATAGAACTTTATTGATCCCAAAGGAAATTATTGTGCCAGGTTGCATAGCAGTAGAATAAAACAATAAGAGAAATAAACAATATTATAACAGATTTACAAATTTACAGTAAGTCTAAGCCCTAGTAGAAGTATAACAATATAGGTAAGATAAGATATTCAGTCAGCAAAAACAATTTGGCGACAATTGAAGTGTAATAAAAGGGTAATAATAATAACAACAATAATAATAATGTAAGAGGAAGTATTGCACATGATATAAAGAATACTGCACATGATGGTGAGAGTAGATGAGAGGTAATATTGCAAGATAATATTTAGAGGTAACATATTAATAATAATATAGCACATAATAATAATATAGCACATAATAATAATAATAATATAGCACATGATAATAATAATAATATAGCACATATTAATGATAATATAGCATGTTATTATTATTAATAATAATATAGCATATGATATTAATAAGCATTATTATGTATTATCAATAATAATATAGCACATTATATTATTAATGATAATATAGTACATGATATTAATAATGATTATGTATTATTATTAATAATTATATAGCACATGATATTAATAATAATTATTATATATTAATAATAATAGTATATATAATAATTATTATTATTATATAGCACATGATGTTGAGAACAAACGTGTCCAAACCTCCCCGGCCTCCCACCTCATGAAGCCCGTATCGGTGGTGATCACGTCCCCGGGCGCCACCAGGTCTTTATTGGTCTGCCGGTGGAGCAGGGAGGCGGCGGACCGGGCGGCGGACCGGGCGATCGGGAGTCTCATCTCCACCGCCATGCTGGACGCGACGTTCGCTCAATAATTCGTGAACGGCGCGAATTGTTTGTGGCGGCGCTCGACAATGACGTCAATGTGTCGGCGCCTGAGAGTGACGTCTCCACACCAACTGACGTCACAATGCGCGACTGAAAGACTATTTATTATATTTATTAGTTGTTGTTTTTTTTATCGTGATATTTTTTTCATTTTGGAATTTGGAAATTGTTGATAGATTTAAATTCACCGTGTAAAATAATAGAAGAAAAAGAAAAATGCGCATTAATACAAATTCATTCATCGTTCATCCGTTCGTCGCTGGATTTTAGTTTATCTGCGATTATCTGGCGACCCCTGGTGGAACTATTGATAAAATAGACTTATTTTTATTTTTATTTTTATTTTTATGCTGTTGTAGCTGTTGTAGTTTTCACCCAAGCAACATATGATTTGACATTATGTTAAAATGAATTACTTTATACATTAAAATGTAAGTAATGTAAGTAATTATGAATGAGAGGTAGTGCCCATTATTACAATTATTATTACAAAAAATATTACAATTTTTAAAAAGGACGTTTTATTTGTTGGTTGCGATAAAATGAACAGCTATATGGGCCTATTGCTCATGTAAGAACAAAGCTGTCATGTGCCTATGTTATTTGAATCATTCATTCCCATTCATTGTTTCTTTTGTGTTTATTATTATTTATTATTTTGGATCTTTTAACATCTTGCATATTTATTTGATGGACATTTTTGATGGAGAATTTAAGGAAAAATATACACATTGAGAGAGCACATATCTCACTGTCGAATACAGAATAGGTAGAATGCTTAGGTGATATATATGAGCCTATATGTTATACTGTATATGAGTATATGAAACAGTTTTAAATCAGACGTTGTGAAATTGATCATTCATATTTTGAATGTGTTGGAAAGATAACAAAATCAACATAAAATGCAATGAAGTGAAATGTGGAGCCTTCACACACACACACACACACACACACACACATACACGTAAATTCATCTCACAACACAATTGTAATATTTATATCTGGTCATCCCTTCTCTGTATTCATATTCTCATTCTCATCCACAAAGACATACAGGCACAAAGTAATTTGTTTATATCATGATTTATTTAAAATATAAGAAAGCACAAATATATTTACATTCATATGTACAGTACAATAAAGTTTTGAAATGACACAAATGCAGACTGTACAAAAAAAGATAAAGTGACACTTGTAGTTTAAGTTGGAACGATGCGAATAGAACTGGGAATGCACACTGGGAATGGGGGGGAGGGGGGTCACGACCTATTATACCTGCTGGATACCTGCACCTGAGTTGGTAATGATGATTTAAAATTCAAAAATATCTAATATTTCAAATGCTTTTTCAATCCTTTTTTGAAATGAATACATGACATCTGTTGCTTTTCAATACTAAATAAAACGTACAAAAAACCTTGTGAGAAGCGACGTGAGAAGCCATCATAAAGACATCTTTTTTTTAGTTGGAGAATTGGAAATGGAACAAACTTGGAATACAAATAAGGCAACCAATCAGAATGTCTTAAAACCACCGCATGGACCAATCACGTCCATCCATCGTTTAATGAAACCTCTTCCTCCTCAATGTTCCTTCCTTTATCCCTAAAGTGCAACGTTGTTTGAACTCCGACTCTGTCTCTGTGCGGTGGCGGTGGCGGCGGTGGCGGTGGTGGTGGTGGTGGTGGTGGGTGTGGTGTGGGTGGTCTGGGACTGGACGGTGGATGGAGGTGGTCTAGGTGGGTGTGGGCGGGTGATCAGAGCACCATGGTGGGGATGTGGTGGTGGTGATGGTGCACCATGGGTATCTGCGGATGGTGGCGGTGGTGGGGGTGAAGGGGGTTGTGGTGGTTGTGGTGGTGGTGCGCCTGGGGCTGGTGGTGGTGGTGGAGGCCGCTGCTCATGCTGCCGCCGGCGGTGGTGGTGCTTGTCTGCTGGGATGCGGTCGTAGAAGGAGGAGGTGGAGGAGGAGGAGGAGGAGGTGGGGACGCCTGGTGCGCATGGAGGTCCGACACGGACACCGGGCCCTGGGTCTGGGCCTGGGCCTGGGCCTGGGCCTGGGCCTGGGCCTGAGCCGCCGCCGCCGCAGGCTTGTGTCGGGCGCTCTTCTGGTGGGCCCGCAGCCCCGCCAGCTGGGAGTAGGCGCTCTGGCACACGTGGCACTTGTAGGGCCGCTCGCCGGTGTGCAGGCGCACGTGGTTGCGCAGCGTGGACGACTGGCTGAAGCGGCGGTTGCAGAAGCGGCACACGAAGGGCTTGTCCAGCGTGTGGATGCGCATGTGCGAGCGCAGGTTGCTGCGGGAGTTGAAGCCACGGTGGCAGATGACGCAGCGCATGCGTCCACCGTTGCCACCGCCGCCGCCACCACCACCACCAGCCAGCAGCGAGGAGGAGGAAGAGGAGGAGGAGGAAGTAGAGGAGGAGGAGGAGGAGGAGGAGGAGGGGAGAGCAGGAGGAGTTGGAGCCACCGTCGCAGGAATGGGAATCCTCTGATAGAGTGAAGGAGAAACATGAAAGAGTTAGAAAAACATGCAAGAAGTCAAGTCAAGACTCAAGATTCAAGATTCAAGATTCAAGATTTCTTTATTGCCATATGTAACAAGTACAATGGAATGCTGACTCCCCATTCACTCCTGCAGTATTCTTCTAAACATACATTCTTAAACAACTCTAGACAATTAGTAATAGTACCCAATAAGTACAGTAAAACGTATTCTTCTAAACAGTATTCTTCTAAACATAAATTCTAAAACAACTCTAAACAATTATTACTAATACCTAGTCAGTAGAGTCAAAAGTTTTCTTCCAAACATAAATACTAAAACAACGGTGATCAATTAGTAATATAGTACCTAATAAGTATGGTAAAAAGTAAAAAGTGACAAGTAGAGTAGCAATACTCTGGCTGTTGCTGCAAAAATGTGGTAAAAGTGTCTGCATGCAGTACAGTAGTGTAATTGTAAGTCCAATAATAGTCCAATCATACAATAGTCAGCCTCACCATTTCTGGTCTTCTTCTGCTGTTCCTCCTCCATGGTCGGGACGCCCGGGATGCCCAGGAATGTGTTGTGTGTGTTCCCGTACCAGACGAGGAGTTCCTGGTCCGGTGGGATTGTCTGGAATGGAAAAAATAAAAAGGAGAGAGAAAAGCAAATTACAGTTCTGAACAAACAGGGTTTTTTATTTATTATTTTAAACCACAGTGGGGCCTTGACACTGCAGGGGTGCCATTGCAGCCTTTGGCCAACAGGTTGCGCTGTTACACAGAGAGACGTTACTATACACTATACTAGAGAAACCAGATGCACCTTGTTGTTGTTGTTGTTGTTGTTGTTGTTGTTGTTGTTGTTGTTGTAGCCTATTCTTTTACATTTTGTTTTATCTCTGGTTTATATCACATTTTATTGGACCTGATGGTCTTTTTCTTCCAAGTTTTGTTGTATTTCTCTGTTTTCTATCCTCTGTTTTATCTCTATTTATATAAATACAGTTTATTATTATTAATATTAATGATTATTTCATCATTATGTGCAATGTTCTTAATACTCTTTATATCATGTGCAATACTTCCTCTTACCATATTATTATTATTATTACCATTTTATTACACTTCAATTATTGCCAAATAGTTTTTCCTATATTTTTATATTTGTATACTTCTATAGGACTTAGACTGACTGTAAATGTGTAAATATGGTATATTATTTGTATTATTCTACTGTTTATTTCTCTATTGCTTTATTCTACTGCTCTGCAACCTGGCACAAGAATTTCCTTCAGGATCAATAAAGTTCTATCTTATCTTATCTCATATTATTATTATTATTATCATTATTCTAGGTAGCTTGAGGCCTTTACCTCCACCGCCTTGTAGAAGATGCTGCTGCCCAGCTGCACCACCTCCAGGTTCTGCTCCTGCTCGTTGCGCGCACACTTGATGTACGTCATCCAGCTGCGTTGGTCCTCCTGACTGGCGTCGATGAAGTAGCGCACCGAGCCGTCCTCGTTGAACACCTGGAGGAGGAGGAGGAGGAGGAGGAAGAGGAAGAGGTCATGTGACGTCACCAGGTGTGAGCAGCCAGGTGATGAGACATTCTCAATATCATGTGCTGTAGTATTATTATTATTATTATTATTATTAATATTATTATTATTATTATTATTATTAATATCATGTTACCTCTGAATATGACCTTGCAGTATTACCTCTCATCTCCTCTCATCATCATGTGCAATATACTTCTTCTCAATATCCTCCTTGCAGTATGACCATGCTGCATTACCTTTCATCATTATGTGCAATATTCTTAATATTCTTTATATCATGTGCAATACTTCCTCTTACCATTATTATTATTATTACCCTTTTATTACACTTTATTTATTATTATTGCCAAATAGTTTTTGCTGACTGAATATCTTATCTTACCTATATTTTTATACTTCTCCTAGGACTTAGACTTACTGTAAATTTGTAAATCTGTTATTTTATTTTGTATTATTCTACTGTTTATTTTCTCTATTTTATCTTATTGCTATGTAACCTCTGGCACAAGAATTTCCTTCAGGATCAATAAAGTTCTAACTTATCTTATCTTATCTTATCTTATCTTATTATTACAAGCCGTTTCAAAATCGTCTAAACGTGACTAAAATGGTCATTGTGACACAGTGACATCACAAGTGGGAGTGTCCACCTAGATTTAGGATATATGATGACTAGATCAGTTCACCTGTTGGTAGTCGGTGGTTGTCTGATCTAGTCATCACACACCTACAGGTGGACGCTCCACTCAACCACTTGTGACGTCACCTTTAAAGCTTTACAAAAAGCCAAACAGCCTCCATACCTGTTGGTGTCAGACTCGAATCACATCCCAGCTTATTGAATGAGGCACTTAAGTGACTAGTTAATTGCATAAAGGTCTGTAAAGGGACGACCCTATAGGCTAGTGTCTCACCTCCCACATCAGGTTGTTGTTCTTGAGCAGGTCCACGTGTTCGGGGGACAGGACCCGGCCGGTGAACGGGCCCATCTCGGTGCCAGCCTTGATCCAGGTCTTGGAGAAGATGCCCAGACCCTCGCCCGGGATGGAGCTCTGGGCTATGACCACCTCGCTGGGCAGGACCAGGCTGGAGAGCTTCTGCACCTCTGGGGAGGGGGGGGAGAAAATACCATCATTAGGGGGACACTTATACTGTAAACTACTTTATAAAACAGTAGCATATATATTTAACATCCATTAAATACAGGACACATAGACACATATTAACATTGGCATTGAAAGTATAAAGTATAAAGTATTTATATATATATATATATATGGACAACTTGTTGAACCGTGGGTTTTGTGAACATTGTTTTATTTGATATAAAAATAAATATTAAATTTGGCACACCATAATAAGGTTCCGTGGCCTCTGACCTCTGCTAAATGAAGCCTGTGTGAATGTGTCGACGGTGGGAGATTTCTCCCTTTTTTTCTTTTTCTTTTTCGTTTAATAGGATTTCAGAAAAGTCCTGAAAGAGGTAAATGGACTGGATCTTATTTTAGTCCAAATATGAAGCTGAACACCGAGCTGATCTCCCGTTTAATTCGATTAGCCCTATGAAGTGGACGTTTTTGTTACCAAGAGAGAGAGAGAGAAAAAAAAGTCTTTTCTGGAAGCGTTTTCATCCTCATTCACAGGAGAAAAGGGAGAAGGAGAAGAAGAAAACATTCTCATGCGCCTTAATTCTTTAATGTTGAAATCAAAGGCGTCTGTGGAGGTGGTGGTGGGACTGCAGCGTAAAGACTGACCCCAGGGCCCCGGGGTTAAATGGTCTCCTATTTCCTAGGGGTCCAGCCATTGGTCTCGCTTCAGATCTGTGATATTCATTAAAGAATCGGCTAATTCCAAATTCATTATCCTTTTAAGAACTTTGTAGTAATAAATTTGCACTGAATGAAACCGTGAGGGACTTGTTAAAAAAAAATAAAGGAGGGGTGGGGAGGGTGGGGGGGGGACCAAGGGAATTTCTTAGACAAAAAAAAATGGAAAGGCGATTAGTGGGGTTGACATGCCATGAATAGCATTAGAATTAGGGCCTTCACGGCGCTTTATGCTGCGGGGGAACAGGGATCTCTTTGGGGCCCACAGAAAAGACGTGGGGCTCCTGAGGGCCATAGCTGCCAAACAGAGGAAAAGAGACTGTCCGGAGATTGATGATGAATGCCGGATAAAAAAAAAAAAAAAAAGCCGAGGACGTCTCAAAGAAAGGAGACCTTTCTCTCCCCCGCCGAGGTTTAAGTGGAAACTTTCCCAGGTCAAGCGCAAAGTTAACCAAATGAATTGAACGCTTTGCTCGGTGGCTAAATTAATCACATCACACTTGGAGAGGACGAGCGCGTTTAGCAGTAAGAAATGAGAGAATAACTTTGCACAAAAAAATCTAATTAAAACCCAAACAATAAGCTTATAGTCTTATATATTTTTATTTATTTTTATTTATAAGTCTTATATATTTATTTTGTATATTTGTTTCTAATTTTTTGGAAACGAAATTTGCATTTCATATTTGGGACATTGGACCTAAGCCGCCTATGCACATATGGGAATATAGCAATATTATTTATTACAATAATAAAAATATATAGACAAATATGCAAAGGTGTCCTTGGTGATTGCAGGTATAGGTGAATAGAAACGAAAAATACATGCAAGTTATAATATGCATGTCTGGTAAATATCCAAGGGGTCACACATTAAAACACACATTACAAAAATAATATAAATAAAAAAGCAAATTTGTAAACGAAATATAACGACCCGTGCATGTACCTGCTGTGCGAAATTGAATGCAAAAACGAAAACTTTTGCAAAATGCCAAATATGAATGCGTGGAGACGTGCATGCATGGGTGGGTGGGGGGGCTCACCTCCAGCAAAGGACTGTGCCAGCACCTCGGCCGTGAAGGCGGTCTTGGGGAGGCTGATGCTGCTGCTGCTGCTGATGATGATGCTGCTGCTGCTGCTGTTGGCGACGCCGTGCTGCTGCTGCTGCTGCTGCTGCTGGTTGCCCCCCTGCCTCTCCTCCAAGAGGTGTTCCCCCAGCACGTTCCTCCAGCGCCCGTAGAGGAAGCTGTGCAGGATGTCCGAGGTGATGATGTCGGCCAGCGAGCGGCTCTGGAGCTGCTGCTGCTGGTGCTGCTGCTGCTGCTGGTGGTGGTGGTGGTGGTGGTGACACTTAAATCCAGACGACTTGAGCACCTGCAGCGCGTCTGCGGGCAACACGGAGCCCATGGTTTCCCAAACGCGTCTTGGCCACGCGTGCGTAAAGGTCGAAAGTGGACGGATATCTTGCCTATACGTGCGTAAAAGTCAAAAGTGGACGGATATCGTGGCTGTACGTGCGTAAAAGTCAAAAGTAGTGAACGTACAGGATACGGCTTGGCTATATTTCGTGCGTAAAAGGAGCTTCGGTCCTTCCACCACAGATCGGTGTGTGTGTGGTGTGTGGTGTGTGTGTGTGTGTGTGTGTGTGGAGAGAGAGTCTTGTGGTGGTGCCTCTGTGGTGCGAGGAGGGTCTCTTATATAAGTGGCTGGTGGGACCCAACCTCCCTCCCTCCCTCCCCCATGTCTCCCTCCCTCCCTCCCTGTCTAATTACTTATTAATGACACTCCCCCTTATCGCGTGGTGCTGGACCTTCCTGTTGCACCATGCAACTGGAAAAACGCTCAGAGCCCCCCCCCCCCCTCCCTCCTCCCTCCACCCCCCCCCCCATCCCCATCTATCTTTTCCATAAAAACCGCTCGGTGTGTGTGTGTGTGTGTGTGTGTGTGTGTGTGTGTGTGTGTGTGTGTGTGTGTGTGTGTGTGTGTGTGTGTGTGTGTGTGTGTGTGTGTGTGTGTGTGTGTGTCTGCAACACACAACACATATAACATTGACTTTTAACTTGTACATTGAATTATTACGACTTGGGCACATGCATTTTGTGTTGTGGATATTTAGATATATTCTAATTGCGTTAAAATCTATCAAAAGTGTGGAATTAAAGTGATTTATTCGCCCCCTAAACAAATAGGTCTCGTCTGCATTTTTACTGGTCTGCAGTTGAGTTATTCCTGATTGATAAAATGCATGCTTCCAAAAAGTAGGCCTTAATATCCTTAAATATATCTTAACACGTACAAATTATAATACTTTTCTGAAAGAATAAGGCCTCACCCATTATGCTGTCATTCATTTTTAACAGTGCTAATAAAAGCAATGGGTGCACACAACATGAGTCGGATAATTCTGCTCAATCCAAAACGAGGTCATGCGGTCTCTGGGAGTTTTCTCAGGGATTCCTTCTCATGCGTTCCCTCATTCATGCGCGCAAGCGGTGATATTAATTTTTTGTTGCGCCGCTTTTGTTCCCACGCAAACCAAACGCAAAGCCTCCTGATGCACGGCGGCCCTCATGCTCCGCGCCGAGGAGGAGGAGGAGGAGGGTTGGAGGAGGAGGAGGAGGTGTAAGAGCTTTATTATTCATGGCTGTTCTTCTGAGCAGCCCCGGTATTGTGACACCGTTTAGATGAGTATATACGGGCCCCTTTTCTTCTCCCATAGTCACAGTCCCTCCTCTCCTCTCTCTCCGGGCTCTTTTTTTTCTCCCTTCTCCATTTTCCAGGCTTGATGGACTGGCTCTAAAATGGGCAGTTTTTCCTCCCTTCTTTTTCTTTTTCTTCCAGCAGACAGGACATCTTTATTTCATCCCCGGGTTTCCCCCCATTCAGCTCTCCCATCCAAGTAATGCCACGGGGAGGCTGAAAAGTGCCGCAAATCAATCTTGCACGGTGTTTTGAGGGGCAATTTGACATCCATGCATGCATGCACTCAACCCCTTTTCTTCAACAACTACGTGCTACTACTAAGGGGGATTGTCCGAAGTTGTGCTTCTTCTTCTTCTTCTTTAGCCCGGACCAAACATGGACCCATGCATGGCAATGTGTGATGGGAGAGAAGATGATGTGTGCGCAAACTCAACTAAAACACACACGACAATAGGCTGGATGGAGAGTTTTTTTTGTTCTTCATCTTCTTCTTCTTCCAGGACCTATATGCAGATTGCAGACTGCAGGACAGAGGGATGGAGAGGCAAGGTGAGTGACAGGCCACGAAAAAAGATTAGTGTGAAAACAGCTGCTTTTTATGAGGAGGGGTGGGGTGAGGGGGGTGGGGGTGAGGGGGTGGGGGTGGGTTGGGGGGGGGGGGGGGGGGGGGGGGTCCTCTCCTCCTCCTATGTGTTTGTCTCCCCCTTTTTCCCAGATGAAATTTCTCTCTCTCTCTCTCCTCTCTCCCTCCCCACCACCGTGGTGTGAATAGTGGTGGGGGGGGGGGGGCGCATTTCTCATCTAGATTGATTTACATTTATTGCATTCATTGCACAAATCCCGACTAAATGGCCTGGGGAGGGAGGGAGGGAGGGAGGGAGAGGGAGGGCTGGAGGGAGGGAGGGCTCTTTATTAAAGGGGAATTAAATGAATTGAATTGGGGTAACGCATGGATTTGATTTGCTTATTTATGCATTAACCTGGCCTATTATCATTATTATTGCTGCTGGCTGGTAAGGCCCTGCTGAGCCATGTCAGACCAACGCATTGTAACACTATTTAAACCATTGTTCTGCCCCATTTAGGGCTCAGCAATTTATTGTGGATGATTGACAATTATTGCACAAAGAGTGTGGTAATTGTATTATTTCAAAGGGTCGGTGGGAAACTTATCAAAGAAAAGCGTTTGACGATGAATAAATTAAAGGGCTTATGCTTATCAAGGCTTATTAAGGTGGTAGAGAGGCCGTTGGTCGTGGCTACAATAAAGCCTGCTTACACGTTTAAGGTATAAATAAAATACCGTTAGTACAGCACAATTATTTTCTTTATTGCCCAAATTAAATACATGGAAATACATAATTCGACTGAGCGTAAACGAAAATAATTATATAAGAATATAAAAACATGTACAAAGAAATTATATCTTAAGATAGGCCTAATATATATATATATTTGTATTATTTTTTTTATGTTTGTTTTTTATTATTATTATTAGAAATTATTGAATCAGTAATTTTTCCGAGGCCTACTTGTTTAATTATTTCGCTTTTCTCAACCTTATTAAAGTCAATTTCTTTCCAACAGGCCTCCAACATTGATCCTATGAGGGGCCTTTTGACACACATAGGGGCCTTCTACTACTACCACCAACATTTTTTATAAATACAAAAATACCCCAAAAATACAAATAAAATAAATTAAATAAATAATAAAGGCCTCAGAAAGAACCGTTTCCTATACGTCACCACACACACACACACACACACACACACACACACACACACACACACACCACCCAACAGCTGTGCGTCTTACGGCGGGGACGTGTCTCTCTCTCTCCTGGGACCCCCTTTAAGGCCCATTAAAAAGAGATTAAGTGAAGATGTCACTGCTGGAGGATACTGTAGATCGGCTTATCTGGTGCAAAGGTGAGGGTCCTGGGGTCCAGGGGTCCAGGGGTCCTGGGGTCCAGGGGTCCTGGGTCCTGGGGTCCGGGGTCCGGGGAGAGTGTTCCTCTCCACCCGTCCCCAAAAAAAGGTTGGGGAGTTTGCTTTGTCCTTTTATTAAAGGACAAAGCAAACACCTTGTCTGACAATAAAAACCCATCTATTAGTTTTATTTTTATTTATTGTATTATATTTTTAACGAGGTGATGAGCTACCCTACGCATTAAAAGGCACTGAGTAAAATAGTTACAGGGGAAAATAGTTAAATGGAAAATGGAATGGACCATTTCAGCCTCGCATATAGGCTGTAGCCGACGTATAGTTAATGCACATCACTTAGCAGATCAATAAGGATTATTGAATGGACAACAGCAACTCATCCCCATTTTTTAAACACAGTATAGGATGCACTAACCGCTTCTCATCACAAGTACAACGAGGACAGCATGAGAGTTAGTAAAGTATTTAATAATATAAGGCCTCAGTTTATATACAGTATGACTGACTGGTGAGGTGGTGAAGTGGCCAGGAAAATAAATCTCCATCTCAACCTTCATGGGCGAATCAAGCTCAACAACACTACCTACAGTATGGGGATGAAGCTCAGGCCTTAATGGTTTTCTTGGTAAACAACCCCCCCCCCCCCCTCCTCATTATTCCAATTAAGATGTTTACCTTTTACCTGCCTCTGACGTCACAAAGTGATGTGTAATTGTTAATAGCCTTATAATGATACCCCTGGCTGGGGAGGTTTAAAAAAAATTCTATTAAAATTACAAAAAAATCTGGAATATAAAAATGTTACTTAGACCATTATATTGTCTGAAGCATAATAAGTAAACAAGCAAACAAACGATTTCAAATCATTCGTCTCGGTGTGGGAGGGATGTTGGCAACACACAGAGAGAGAGAGAGAGAGAGAGAGAGAGAGAGAGAGAGAGAGAGAGAGAGAGAGAGAGAGTCAGCCCCCCCAGTGGACCACCAGGCCAGAGCCATGGAGAGACCAACAACAACACATTAAAAGAGAGGAACAGCATCCAAATCACAAGCAGTGGATTTGGAAACAGCTGCCGAGCATCAATGAGAGAGAGAGAGAGAGAGTGGGGTAGAGGGAGAGAGAGAGAGAGAGAGAGAGAGAGAGGAGGGGTAGAGAGAGAGAGAGAGAGGGGTTCAGAGACTCCCTGCTGAGAGCCATGATGTGAGATAATACAGCAGGCTGGCTGCTTGCTTACAGGGACACACACACAAAAAGACATGTCGTCCCACGTGGAAGAGAGAAGATGGTGGACGACGCAAAGGACAAAACACTTTTTTATTCACTCGACCCTAAAAATAAAGACACAAGTCTCGTGTTAAACTGGAACTCTTCAGCTCCAGCCTGCAAGCTGCAACACCGAGGCTGGAAAAGGCCCACGGAGAGCATGGGGTGTTGGGAGGATCATTTTAATGGAATTTTTATGACTTTTTATGAGTTTTTATGCCTCTAAATGACAATTTTACTAATCTTAAATGGCCTGCTTTCTCTGAAATGCCAAGCCCTTTATTTACTACCTTTTCTGTGTTGTGCTCCCTTGTTTTTCTTTGTAATCTATTTTATTTATTTTTAAACGTAAAGCACTTTGAGCTGCATGTATTGTATGAAATGTGCTATACAAATAAAGTTTATTATTATTATTATATGCTGTAATCTGGGATCAAAAATCCATGCCTGTGCTGTTGAATATACACGTACACAATGAGATGGACATAGGAGGGATTTATACAACAAGCGACCTCCATGTTCGGATCACAAATGTGAGGCATTTTCATTGATAAATGCACAATACCAACAGTGGTAATTAATTAGAAATCTGGCTATTGCACTTGAAGTGGCGTTTGATGATGGGTGGTGGTGATGGTGGTGGTGGTGGTTGTGGTGGTGGTGTTGGGGTTAAAGTGATTCAGAGTACTTCATCAAACCCCAAGGGACACGGCCGGACATCTGAGGGATTTGGGCGACACGGTATTAAGGATGCAAATGAAGTTGTCCTAAGCACCGAGGAGAACGCACGCGGTCACGTTTCGGCGAGCGAGAGACTATAGTGTGTAGACTGTGCCGATGGGTTGCCTTGACAACCACCTCAGTTGACAAGATTGACGTTGACGTGCTAGCTAGGGCATTCTGGGTAGAAGACGTATACCGTAGACGTGCCAGGTCATTCCGAGACGAGGGGCCACCGGCCGTGAAAGACGAAATAATTGTGGGGAACTAAGCAGAATGACAAAGCTGAGGGTCATCGAAGCAGTCCAGGAGCCCCCGCCGAGTGAGTCTCAGCCATGGTAGCTGCACGCACAAAAGATGGTGGCATGAGACCTCAACAAAGCTCTCCTCAGGCCACACCATCCCATGAAACCAGTAGAACAGGTATTTGCCGACATGCGTCCTCAAAGCAAAGTGTGGCCTCTGGCAGGTGCCACTCAGTGAAGAGTCATCCACCTTCATGACCCCTCTACATGACCCACAACGCTTTCCTCTGAATTTCCACAGGACCTGAGGGTTTCCGAAGGCGCATGATGGAGCAACTCTTCGCAGGACCGCCGCGTCTTGATCTGGGGCCGCACGAGAGAAGAGCACGATCTGCACCTTCGCCAGGTCCTGGACAGAATACAAGCTGCCAATTCGAAGTTGAAGTTGAATCCCGACAAGTGCCGTTTCCGAGTCTCTTGAGATCTCATACCTACTCACTGACCAGGGCCTCAAACCAAGGACAAGGTTTCCAGGTGTGCTCCCTGCAATGCCCTCAGATCGCACCAGACAGAAGAACTACACAATGTACTGCACAAGGTCCCTCAACAGCGGTGGACAACTTTGAGTGGGGAAGGGCAAGAACACCTGGCGCTCGTCGATTCCTACTCCGGCAGGTTCGAGGTAGACCAGCTTCCCCGACATAAACCAGTGCAACCACTGATAACCAGGCTGAAACGCCACTTTGCCACCCATGGGGCACCGCAGCAACTAAATGCCTGACAGACAACCAACGCCGCGTCATTCACAAGCAGGGAGTTCCAGGAGTTTGCCATCAGCCACCAGCAGTCCCCCACTACCCCCCCCCCAGTTGATTGCCAAACACTTGCTGGATTCAAATTGTCCAAGCGTTGAGTAGAACGTATTCTGAGTGAAACATCGCGAACCCAAACGTCCGCGGGCGATGACGTGTGAGCAGGAGTAGTGAATGTGTGAGCAGGAGTAGTGAATGTGTGAGCAGGAGTAGTGAACGTGTGAGCAGGAGTAGTGAACGTGTGAGCAGGAGTAGTGAACGTGTGAGCAGGAGTAGTGAATGTGTGAGCAGGAGTAGTGAATGTGTGAGCAGGAGTAGTGAATGTGTGAGCAGGAGTAGTGAATGTGTGAGCAGGAGTAGTGAATGTGTGAGCAGGAGTAGTGAATGTGTGAGCAGGAGTAGTGAATGTGTGAGCAGGAGTAGTGAATGTGTGAGCAGGAGTAGTGAATGTGTGAGCAGGAGTAGTGAATGTGTGAGCAGGAGTAGTGAATGTGTGAGCAGGAGTAGTGAATGTGTGAGCAGGAGTAGTGAATGTGTTGTAAGTAACGAGGAAGATACACGTCACGCACAACAGATGCTTGCGGAAAATTTATTGGAATTCGTCATCTGGCAACGTGCTAAAGAAAATATATATTTTCCGTTTATAAAACAACAACATTTAACCTATACTGTATATTCTTTATGTATAGAACACAATCTGTTAGTATAAACAACAGTACCGTTAACGCTCTTAGATGCTATGCGAGATAAACTACCAACATTTCGTATCTTCAAAAACTAAATATATCATCATGGCATACGAAAAAAAAACCTCAGATTATCAGTACACAATAAAAGGTATAGTGTTGATTCGTTTAATACATTGTTAACTGTACACAAGGGGAAAAAGAACCAAAATTGGACATTTTTTAATTATATCCCTTTTCATTGATAAATGTAGTTAATACTATAATTTTTGTTTTTACAAAATGGAACTTATATTAGGTCACATAACAGAAAACAAAACCATGTTATTAGCTCGCCCAACAATACATTGATTTCACACAGTGGAGGGGGGTATTAATAACAGGGTGTACCAAATTAAACAATGTTTTATATCACTTAACTTAAAATATTTAATTAAAAAAGAAAATAACGACACGCACGCATAGAATTTAAGAAGCTTTGCAGTCTTGAAGAGTACAGGTCCACGTACGGAAAAATCGTCATACACAGAAATCTCTCATCCTTTTTGTCAATAGCAAGATGCAACATCAAATTTCAAATGATACATTCATGGTCTTTTAACATTTTCATTATGAAAAAAAAAGAAAAAAAAAAGAGGGATACAAAGTCCTGAAAAAAATGTCACCATGGGGAAAAAAAAACTATTATTTAAATAAACTATTATTTAGTCAAATATCTTAGCATATATACATAGTTTTACAAGATAGCAAAGAAGTCAAACTATATGCAACAATCCCCCTAACGACTATAAGATCTGCGTAAATAAATTATCCGTTACAATGCACTATGCCGAAAAGAAATATACATGAAAAACTAAAATGATCTAAAAAGTTAAAAAGTCCGTCAAAATATTAGAGAATCTATCTTTGTTCCAAAACTGAAATAAGATATTGCACCTTTTATAAACCAGAGAACAATAAAATGACAATGAAAAACTGCATACAAAACACAAAATGATTTAAATTAGACCTCGAATTTTGTCCACATAATTAAATTTACCGTGTAACAAAACAAAAACGTCACCTGTAACAAAACAAACATCACAGCTTAATTTTCACTGAATTGCGTAAAGAGAACATCGCAGATACACCATAAACATCTCATGACACAACAAGGACATCTTCAAGACTGCCAAGCCCCCAAATTAGGATTTTGCAACAGAATTAGACAAAAAAATAAAAAAAACCCCAAAATTTAACATTTAACAACATCACAAGCCCTGGATTCATTTTGGCGATATCTAAATAATTAAATCATAAATCAATGCTAAATCATCAAATGAAAAACTAGCTAGAAAACAACACAGCGCAGGAGTTCGAGAGAGTTCACCCCCCCCCCCGCCCTCCCAGGTGTATACAGGTATTAAGTAAGAAATTAAAAGTTCCTGATTTAGACATATTCTTTTAAAGTATATGTAACTCTACCACTACCATTTCCCACCGAGAAAAAGAACACAAAAAAAAAAGGAGAAAAAGTAAAAGGTCTTCGAGGCGTTGCGAATCTACAAACTGTTCCGTTACGAATTATTAGTTTTAAATCCTTGCAATGATTCAAGTTTTATCCAGGTCATCTTGTTTAGTCGTCCTGTGAACGACACACACACACACACACACACACACACACACACACACACACACACACACACACACACACACACACACACACACACACACACACACACACACACACACACACACACACACACACACACACACACACACACACACACACACACACACACACGACATTAAATGACAGCCCTTCCTCAGTATAGATCATCATCACAGTTAAAAATCTACTTAAAATGGTTAACTTGAGGATCAGTTTGGCGTCTAACCAAGCTAATGCAGATTTGTACAACGTGGAGATTTCTCACGACCCGAGAAATCAGGAAGTAACCCTCACGAGTACTGGAGGACACGAGCGAGGACGCCACGGGATCTCACCTGCAGCGCACCGCTCTGAGCGTCCTGTCCGTCCTGGTTGAAGTAGTTGACGGTGGGCTGGTTGTAGCACTCGTCCCAGTAGCACATGTCCGCGTCGGGGGCCGAGATGAAGCTCTGCTGGGGGGCCTGTCCCGCCGTCTGGCCTACAGCAACACCGAGGAGGGGGAAAAAAAATAAATAACCAAAACCACACGTTTGAACCACAAATGACGGAATAAAAGACGAGGAACACGGCGGTGAACCCGGGCTGAACTCACCCCAGGGTTTGCTGTACTCCTGCCCGGTGGTTTGGCCTTGGATCTGCTGACCTGTCGACGGCAGAACTTTGGTTACACGCGGGCGACAAAGCCAAGACCGCGATCCGGATTATTATTATTTTTTTTTAAAAGATTGTCTTCTTCAGCAGCAGCAAACTGATTTGAAAGTGGGACTTGACTGACACTGAAAGGAGGACGTTACTCTCCATTACAAAAAAAATGTGGTTGATTTTGCAGTCACACTTGCCTAGCTTTTTGCAGTACTGCTCCCAGTCCATGTGGCCAGCCTGGGATCCGTTGTGATCTGAAAGCAGACAGAGGCCTATAAGGGTCTGTGAGTGCAGGCGGGGGGTCTGGAGCGGTCTAACGGAGCAGAGTCGCTCCAACAGGACCACCAACACTGACTGTGGCTCAAGACACTTCTCCCCTTTTGTTCCAAACGTTCCGTTCTCTGGGCCAATCGCTTTCCGCCTTCCCTGTGACCACTTCCAGCGCTACCCACAGGTTGACCGTTTCATTGTGGCCGGAGATTCGGCACGTGTGTTCAACGACATCCATATACACATTGACACACACACACACACACACACACACACGCTCGCTTTTAAATTCCCCCGTCAAAGAAAGAGTTAACATCCGAATTTTACTCTGGATTTTGCTAAGCGGGTCCTGAATTTGTGTTTCATTCAGAGCCATTGAATATCAGTCTGTCCTGCAACATACAAAATAAAGATACGTTTGAAAATCATCCAAAATAAGCCCAAAGAGTCCATCCACATTGGGGGATGCAAAAAGCCGTCATTAAAACAAACCAACCAAGTTAATTGATTACTAGATCCGTCTACCAGCCTACCCAGTGGACTGGACTGTACCGACAGGTAAACTGATCTAGTCAGCACACATCTAGGTGGACATTCCCACTTGTGATGTCACTGGACGACTGTAGTCAACATGGGAAATGCGAAACGGCTCGGACTGGCCAATCACACTCACACGATACGTCCCCTTTAACACTTCAGTGCGGTTGCGTGTCGCTTACTTTGGTCCTGCTGGCCGGGAGGCTGCCATATCTGGAACGTGGTGCCCCATCCGCCCGCTACGAAGGCCTGCGGGCCCCTGCGAGCAGGACAACACGGGGACACGGGGACAGGGGGACAGGGGGGGACAAGGTGGCAGAGGAGGCTGCTTAGTGAACCGGCGACAGACTAGCATGCAGCAGGACAAACCCATTCACCGAGGACTGCGGCGCTCACGGAAGGACTCTTGCCAAGGCCGTAATTTGCAAGTAAAAAGTAACCGACATGAATACAAAATGCGGGTCGTAATATAGTGTGTGTGAGAGAGAGTGAGAGAGTAAGAGCGAGAGAGAGAGAGAGAGAGAGAGAGTGAGAGAGTAAGAGCGAGAGAGAGAGAGAGAGAGAGAGAGAGAGAGAGAAGGCAAGACTGGTTTGAAAGCCATACTTGCTCAGGTAATTATAGAGGAGAAAGCCGTCACTTCCTCGAGCCCTAGCCCATTCATGTCACCACTTCAAGGTTATAATCTGGTACAGTAATGAGCAAAGATTGCCTCAGACGAATAAAACGGCTTCGGCGATTCCTTCCGATTTAGACGGAGTGAAGACATATTTGGTGGACATTCTTTGACGAACGCCGTTACACCACCCGGCTTTCTACAGCAACGTGATTAACAGCAGCGAGTCGAAATAAAACAGGAAATAGAGAAAGAGAGAGAGAGAGAGAGAGAGAGAGAGAAAGACCAAGAGAGAGAGAGAGAGACAGACAGAAAGAGTGTGACACAAAAGAGAGACGGAGAGAAAACATTCAGCCCAGAGCCTTACTGTTGCGGAGGGGTGCTCTGTCCCTGGCTGTAGAGGTTCATACCAAAACTGCTGTTCACCAACGCTGCAGCCTGGAGCAGACAGACAGACAGACAGACAGACGGAGAGTCAAGGGACCACACTTTTTGTTTAAAAGGGGGCACCAACAGGCGGGGGGGGGGGGTCAGAGGTCAGCGCCGGCCGCGGTGCACTCCATTAAGTCCATTTGATAAGATTCTTCATGTTTAACCCCCGGCTGCCAACACGACGCACAACAACGCCGCGAAGCTAAGCAGCCCGGCGACATGTGCGCTCATGAATATCGGACGGGACAAAGGCTTCCTGCGAGGGGGGGGGCGGACCACCTACCCTCAAAACTGGGAGCCAGCTACGCGGGGTCCTACTCGGTTTCCTGCCCAGAGACCAGAGCCCGGGCTGGGCAGGAAACCAGAAACGGCAGGGGGGGGGCGGAGCTACACCTCGTCTCCCGTTTCGTCGTACGAGAAGATATTCCACCGAAGAAAACTGAAATGTGTGCGAGTGGATAAAGCTTTCGGAGGAGGATTTTACAGATAAGTGTACTTCGACGGTGGCCGCTACTCTACAAGGTGTTAATTTGAAACCTTGACACTTTAAGAAATACATTTTTTACAGTAAGAAATACATTATTACCGCTTACAGATGATTATAGATGATTATAGATGTTTGTATCCGCCAATTACGCGCTTACAGATCCAGTTGAAAGAAATATGAGGCGACAAAAAACCAAAACACCCAAACTTGAGCTCGTCTGCCATCCATCAGATGAGAAGATTATGAATTAATGAATTGAGAGTTTATTCTAGATTATGACTCTAGAGTTGAAACCACACCGCCGCCGCCAACGCCACCGCCACCTACCCCGACCCTCTCGTCGATGAGCTGCCGGGCCTTGTCCAGCTGCTGGGGGGTCCCGCGCAGCGAGAAGATGCGCAGGTTGGGGTCGGTGTTGGCCGGCGGGTTCCTCTGGAGCTCCACGTGGGCACACGACTGCTCCTTGATGTTCTTGATGGTCTCCCCGCCTGCAGGGGGAGCCGGCGGGCACACACACACACACAACACACACACACACACACACACACACACACACACACACACGCGACATTCGGAATTAAAAGAACAATTAAAACTATTATTACGAATACACACAGGGGAATGGGGCAGGGTCCCACATTTTTCTTTTCAGCGCCGATACGACAAATATTGCAATTAAGATATTTTTTTTAATTAACGTGGCCGAACAAAACGGAGCTTTCTTTTTATCTTTGGACATTAGCTCCTTTTTTACTGTAAATATTGTAAATATTCAGATTCTGATCCCTCAGATTGACGTTATCTATACTGTAGTATTCTTTTGCACATTCCGCTGAGCATCGCCACTTTCCACTTCACTGCGTATCCTGCATGTGTACGTGACGAATAAAGTTCTTGAATCTTGAATCCCTTTTGACCTCACAGCTCCGTCCCCCATCACTCATCATCACCTCCACCAGCGACGCTGCGACCGCCTCCGAAGAATCGGGCATGTGTCCGACCACTTTTCACTTTTCCTTTTAACGTCCGTGAAAAATTACGAGACAAAAAGGCGGCAGCACACCACCCGCCCCCCCCCTGCCCCACACACTCCACCACACACACACACACACAGGGAGGCTAACGTTGACGAATCAGACGCCAGCGTTGCACATTTGCCACGTGACTACCGTCTAGTGACATCACAAGTGGGAATGTCCACCTAGATGTGATCTGATCTAGTCAGCATACATCTAGGTGGACATTCCCACTTGTGATGTCAAACCTCTCTGATCCATCCACTCCAGCCCACAGTTCCCCGAGGATGCTGCATTATGCTATAAATAAGCTGTGATGGTTAATCGGGTGTCTTCTGGACGTTCAGGGTGGCAGTAGCTCAGGTGGTAAGAGCGGTTGTCTGGCAACAGGAAGGTTGCTGGTTCGATCCCCGGGCTCCTCCACATCCTAGCTAAGTGTCGAGGTGTCCCTGAGCAAGACACCACCTAACCCTACCTGCTCCTGATGTGTTGGTTGTTACCTTGCGTGGTTGACACCGCCGCCGTCGGTGTGTGAATGGGTGAACGTGAGGCGATACTGCAAAGCGCTTTGGATGCGATCCGTTTACCTTCGACCTTCGCCCCACCAGTCAGGCCAAGCGTCTGCTGAACGAGATCGTGGAGCAGTGTCGCTACGGGCCCGGCGCCTACACAGACATGGTGGCCAACGGCTCCACCCACCAAATCCTCATCCCCGCCAACAAAGTGGGCCTGGTCATCGGCAAGGGAGGGGAGACCATTAAACAGCTGCAGGTAGGAGGCCATAATCGCAGTGATTTCCCCCGGCGTTGAATAATTCAGGGCCGAGTAGTGAATGCAGTCCGACGCTTGTGCTGCTAATCGAGTAAGTGGCTTTAAGACGAATGAATCTATCAGCCTGTGAATTAATATTTTATTCTGGGTAAGTGTGGGTCGTGCTGTCGGATGTGATTTGGATTGGGGAAACAAGGGTTGGGTTCGATTTCAATGATTTTTATCCCCTTTTTTTAATTTTGAGATTGATCAATTTCGATTTTGGGTGCTTTTAAAAAAAAATCTACACTTCAAATTAAAGATGGAAAATGATTTTTACTCCAACTACGATTGCTGCTCGCTTAAATTTCACGTTTTTTCCCTGGAGCCTTTTTCCTAATGTTGGATTTAGCAGTGTCTGCACGGTTCTGTTGGAACACAGTGATGGGTCATTGGGGGGGTCAGTTTGGTGTGTGTGTGTGTGT
>PIJE02001349.1:87421-127421 GCA_002895965.2 Coryphaenoides rupestris
TTTTACGTATGGTTGGTCTTAGCACTCTTCTGCTCTTATCTCAGCTATTATGCAGGCAACCTAGCAATTATGAAACTCGCTCCATTAACCTCGTAACTATGAATGCTTGAAACCTGCTCTATTCTTATCTTTATGTACCACAGTGATATATTGCTGTCTCTCTTTCTACAAATGTACTCTTTGTAAGTCGCTTTGGATAAAAGCGTCTGCCGAATGCACAACATTTTTCCAGACGATAACTGACCCTCGTTTATTTGTTCATTTTAATTATTCGTTAAACTCGGCACACGACGCCTCGTAATCGTCCCAAGATAAAGCGCTAAAGATGACTTGAGCAACAAGTTTATGTTTTAAATGCATCGGTGCGACGTAACAAATCGGTTTAGTGTTCAATAATGCACGGCTGGTGCCACCGCTTAACATGTTGGTTAAAAACCAAACCCACCGGCCGTGTGTGTGTGTGCGTGCGCGTTTTGGGTGCCGGCGTGAACCACCACACACTCTCTCTCCCCTCTCTTAATGTAACGCACTTTCTCCCCATTGAGCCTAAAGTGTTTTTGTCTCCCCACCGACCCACCCACCCACCCATCCGTCCGCCAGCCAGCCAGCCGCTAACCAGTCCCTCGACGCTGGCCTAAATACGGTCACCAGTTGCACTTTTGTATCCTCTCCTCCGGTCCCCCCCTCCCTCCACCCGTCCACCCGTCCCCTGTCCTGTGGCTCAGGCCTCAGTAAACCAGTCTCATTAATAAGGCGCCCCCAGCAGCGACCACCAGTCAGTCCATGAAGCCATGAATGGCCCGGGGTCTTCATTGCTCTGCGCTGCTCTGAGCGGCGGAGCTCATAATGGCTTCATTAAGGCAGAAGTTTCATTTGGTTGACAATGGGTTAATGGTCCATGTGCAGTCTATTTATTGGCGACCGGGTGAGGGTGGGTGAGGGTGGGGTGGACGGGGGAGGAGGCCCGGCCCCTTTTCTGATGAGCGTTTTCATCGCGGGGGTCAGGCGGGGTCGTCGCAAGTGTCAGCCACCGGCGAACAAATGTGTAATTGATGTTGGGACAGCCCCGATGTGAGGGGGAGACACACACACACACACACACACACACACACACACACACACACACACACACACACACACACACACACACACACACACACACACACACACACACACACACACACACACACACACACACACACTGCTCTACACTCTCCCTCCGTCCCTCCCGCCTCCTCCACCCCCAGGAAAGGGAGAGCACCCAATCGACCGTTTTCTCTCTCGTGTTCCGTCTCTCTCTCTCTGCTCTGTCTCTCATGCTCTGTCTCTCGTGCTCTGTCTCTCTCTCGTGCTCCGTCTCTCGTGCTCTCTCTCTCTCTCTGTCTCTCTCTCTGTCTCTCTCTGTCTCTCTCTCTCTGTCTCTCTCTCTCTGTCTCTCTCTCTGTGCAAGGGTTAGCATGATGTGGGTTGTTGCAGCCCACTGACCCTCCTCCTCCTCATCACAGGAGACAACAGAGTCAAGAATGAAAAGAGGAGGAGGAGGAGGTGGTGGTGATGGAGAGGAGGGGGAGGTTACAAACGATATCTCAGCAGAAGGATACGCTTCGATTTCGGCCCTTTTCTCCCCGCCTCCCCGGCCGTGTCTCACTCCTCTCCCTGCTGGTTTAATTGCTCCGCCCCCCCCCCCCCCCCCCACCCGTGGCAATTGTGAAACGGCTTGCAATGGCTAATCACACTCACACCCGGTGGTGAAATAGGGGGCCCCTTTCAAGAACAGCCAATGACGTAATAACCACAACAGACAATAATGGCGGTCATTTAATTCAACATGGAGTCTTGTGGGGGGACCCATGAACCTAGCGTGTGTTCCGGTGGTGGACTTACTCGATGTTCTCCGGTGTTCCGGTGAGGGTGCAGTGTCTGTCCAGCAAGCCACCGCTGTCTACGATGACAACACAGGAGAGAAGCGTGTGATTGGAGGACGCATTATATAACAACGACGACGAGAGACGCCTCCGAACCGCTGGTTGGTGTACGGGTGCCAGAGGGGGCGGGGTTAGGTGTGTGATGTCACACCAGGGCCAACCCATGTTTACAATCGATGCGCTCAGGTGGTCACTGACACTTTGGTTGAAAGAGTCTACCGAACGATAGATACGATATATACACATTTTGTATTTACAAAACGACAAAAAGTCCTATGCTGGTTTTTGCGCACTTTGAATTGGAATTACATTTCTAAAAGCAAATCAATGCTTGGGCGGTTAAAAAATGCTAAGCTATGCATCATTGGCAGCGCCGTCAGCATGACTGGAAACTACCCGAGGTGCTGTGGTGGTTTCCAGACCTGCATATGGAGGCCATTTTCTGGAACGCAAGATCTATCTGCGTACACGTGTGTGTGTGTGTGTGTGTGTGTGTGTGTGTGTGTGTGTGTGTGTGTCCTGCAGCATCTTACCTGGGGCGATCTGAATTTTACAGCCAGACTCCAACTGGAGTCTTGAGATCTGTTCCCCGCCCTTTCCGATGACTGAGGAGGGAAGGAGGTTTAGGTTTAGGTTACCGTCGTGTTCCAGCAGTAGAATCACAAAGTGTTGACAGCACCGTGACTTACTGAATCCCACCATCTTATCAGGCACTTTGAAGACTTCGGTTGTAGTCGCCCTGAGACAGACATGACCCAAGACACAAAAGATTAGACATTTTATTTGTACAGCCCTTAATCAGTTACAGTCTCAAAGGGTTTTATAGGCCATATGATTATTATGGGGCAATGTGATTATGACACCCCACCCTAGCCCTATAGCGCCCCCTTAAGGGTAAGAAACGACTCCCTTCATTAACAAGGAAGAAATCTGGAGAAGGAACTCAGAGTGGGGGATCCCTCCTTCCAGGGACGGTTCGGAGTGCAATGGGTGGCATATGGGCATGAAAAGGGGTAACAAAGCATAACAATTATAAGCCACAAAGTACTGATGCATGGAAAGATTTGGAGGAGCCTTGGATCAAATTTGACCCATTCCATTTTCGTACATAAACCACACACACCGAGGCTCACCTTTGATGCACCATGGCGCCCAGCTGGTTACCTACTGAGGAGAGACACGAAGTGGGAAAAAAACAAAAAACAATTAGCACAGAGGAAGGAGACCGAAATGGAAAATTGCGGCGTCAGCTCGGCCAATCCAAACGCTGTGCGCTGAAGCTGAACAACGAGTTGGTGATGATGGGGCAACAGAAAGAGAGAGACAGGCCCATTGTGTTCAGAACAACGCCATCACAGACGCACAAAGGAGGCTTTACGAGACTCGTGGGGGATGCAGAATCTTTACACGCAATTTACAAGTATAGACTGAAAAAAAAAAATATATAAATATATATACACACACATTATATTCACTACTTATTAACCGAGCAAGGGCAGCAAGTGTTTTATTATATGCCTTTTATTTTAATATAGCTTTTTCCTTTTTACTACAGCAGTTCAACCAGTTCCTGTACTGTTATTAAACTCTCAAAAGTTTATTTTGTGCCTTTCAAAGTCAAAGTTTCCCGTCCGGACACGGAAATTTACGGACCGCTGGCCATCTCCGGACTGCGTGGCGCTGGGAGCCAATCAGAACGCAGGAAGTAACACCATAGCCATATAATAAAACATAAATAAGTCCTACGTTTTCAAATCAGCAGTACACTCTTGTTGTTTTATACTGGGAAAGGCCACCTGCGGTTGACCACTTTCAACATGGACTAAAACACTTTAGTACTGTAGGTAAGATTTAAGAGTATATCGTGAATTGCTCGGCGAGGGTCTCTAGTTTCTAGTCGACTGCACGCCTGCCCTCTTCCGTATGAGACCGTTTAGATGTGTAGAGAACGATCCCTGCTCATTTCTGACCAATCAGGGGGCATCTCCTCCCTGATTGGCTCCGGGGGGCGAATCCAAACTTGGCTGCCAATCATAAAGGGGGCGGCGGGGAGGGACTGAACGCAACACACTTTGTCATTGGCGGTGAAACATAAGGAGGGCGGGAGGATGGGAGGGATGGAGGGAGGTGTAAATCTTGCTCTCTCCTGCCCTCTCTCTGTGAACTTTGTGAATCTTCCTCACAGCAGCTCTAATGAGAGTATTTTTCAGTTTGAGTCGAGCGTTCTTCGTTGTGTTCAGACTGCCGTTCAGACTGGGGGTCCGCTTCCGCTCACCTTGCTTGAACTGGATCCTGACGCCCGTGTCGTTCTGGATCTTCTTGATCATCTCCCCGTTGCGACCGATGATGATGCCCACGGCGAACCTCGGCACCACCACCTGCGCCACGATTCAGATTCAAATATTAAAAAGGAGAACCTATTACAAAACGGTTTAAAAAACAGGTGTGAACTCCGGGTGTCCACCCAGATGTACGCTGGATAGATCAGCCAACCAATTCACAGCCAATTAAAAATAACAAATAACTAATTAACGTAACTCACATCCAGGCTGTTTCCTCCCATCTTGGATCCAAAGTCGGCCTTGCCCACCCTGAAGTCGCCCAGGTCTTTGTCTCGGATGAGTCTGGCCACGAGCTCCCGGGCCACCTGAGGAGAGGCGGGACACAGGGAACAACATGACCCACCTTGTTCAGAGTTCACCTGGACTCCTGGCGCGTGTGCCTGTCCACACCGACCTGCACTTTGTACGGGTCCCCGGTGATCCTGAGGGGCTTGTCGGCGCCGGTGGGCAGGGGGTCGTTCTGGATCATGATCATCTGCACCCCGGTCCGTTCCTGCGGGGCCCACGGAGCAGACGTGAAGCCCAACACACACACACACACACACACACCAAACTGACCCCCCCAATGACCCATCACTGTGTTCCAACAGAACCGTGCAGACACTGCTAAATCCAACATTAGGAAAAAGGCTCCAGGGAAAAAACGTGAAATTTAAGCGAGCAGCAATCGTAGTTGGAGTAAAAATCATTTTCCATCTTTAATTTGAAGTGTAGATTTTTTTTTAAAAGCACCCAAAATCGAAATTGATCAATCTCAAAATTAAAAAAAGGGGATAAAAATCATTGAAATCGAACCCAACCCTTGTTTCCCCAATCCAATCGCATCCGACAGCACGACCCACACTTACCCAGAATAAAATATTAATTCACAGGCTGATAGATTCATTCGTCTTAAAGCCACTTACTCGATTAGCAGCACAAGCGTCGGACTGCATTCACTACTCGGCCCTGAATTATTCAACGCCGGGGGAAATCACTGCGATTATGGCCTCCTACCTGCAGCTGTTTAATGGTCTCCCCTCCCTTGCCGATGACCAGGCCCACTTTGTTGGCGGGGATGAGGATTTGGTGGGTGGAGCCGTTGGCCACCATGTCTGTGTAGGCGCCGGGCCCGTAGCGACACTGCTCCACGATCTCGTTCAGCAGACGCTTGGCCTGACTGGTGGGGCGAAGGTCGAAGGTAAACGGTAAACGGATCGCATCTCTCGCTCACCCATTCACACACCGACGGTCACAACCAACACGTCAGGAGCAGTTAGGGTTAGGTGGTGTCTTGCTCAGGGACACCTCGACACTTAGCTAGGAGGGGGAGGAGCCCGGGAAACGAACCAGCAACCTTCCTGCCACCCTGAACGTCCAGAAGGCCCCAAACACCCGATTAACCATCACAGCTTATTTATATCATAATGCAGCATCCTCGGGGAACTGTGGGCTGGAGTGGATGGATCAGAGAGGTTTGACATCACAAGTGGGAATGTCCACCTAGATGTATGCTGACTAGATCAGATCACATCTAGGTGGACATTCCCACTTGTGATGTCACTAGACGGTAGTCACGTGGCAATTGTGAAACGGCTTGCAATGGCTAATCACACTCACACCCGGTGGTGAAATAGGGGGCCCCTTTCAAGAACAGCCAATGACGTAATAACCACAACAGACAATAATGGAGGTCATTTAATTCAACATGGAGTCTTGTGGGGACCCATGAACCTAGCGTGTGTTCCGGTGGTGGACTTACTCGATGTTCTCCGGTGTTCCGGTGAGGGTGCAGTGTCTGTCCAGCAAGCCACCGCTGTCTACGATGACAACACAGGAGAGAAGCGTGTGATTGGAGGACGCATTATATAAACACAACGACGACGACGACGAGAGACCGCCTCCGAACCGCTGGTTGGTGTACGGGTGCAGGAGGGGGTGGGGTTAGGTGTGTGATGTCACACCAGGGCCAACCCATGTTTACAATCGATGCGCTTAGGTGGTCACTGACACTTTGGTTGAAAGAGTCTACCGAACGATAGATACGATATATATACACATTTTGTATTTACAAAACGACAAAAAGTCCTATGCTGGTTTTTGCGCACTTTGAATTGGAATTGCATTTCTAAAAGCAAATCAATGCTTGGGCGGTTAAAAAATGCTAAGCTATGCATCATCGGCAGCGCCGTCAGCATGACTGGAAACTACCCGAGGTGCTGTGGTGGTTTCCAGACCTGCATATGGAGGCCATTTTCTGGAACGCAAGATCTATCTGCGTACACGTGTGTGTGTGTGTGTCCTGCAGCATCTTACCTGGGGCGATCTGAATTTTACAGCCAGACTCCAACTGGAGTCTTGAGATCTGTTCCCCGCCCTTTCCGATGACTGAGGAGGGAAGGAGGTTTAGGTTTAGGTTACCGTCGTGTACCAGCAGTAGAATCACAAAGTGTTGACAGCACCGTGACTTACTGAATCCCACCATCTTATCAGGCACTTTGAAGACTTCGGTTGTAGTCGCCCTGAGACAGACATGACCCAAGACACAAAAGATTAGACATTTTATTTGTACAGCCCTTAATCAGTTACAGTCTCAAAGGGTTTTATAGGCCATATGATTATTATGGGGCAATGTGATTATGACACCCCCCCACCCTAGCCCTATAGCGCCCCCTTAAGGGTAAGAAACGACTCCCTTCATTAACAAGGAAGAAATCTGGAGAAGGAACTCAGAGTGGGGGATCCCTCCTTCCAGGGACGGTTCGGAGTGCAATGGGTGTCATACGGGCATGAAAAAGGGGTAACAAAGCATAACAATTATAAGCCACAAAGTACTGATGCATGGAAAGATTTGGGGGAGCCTTGGATCAAATTTGACCCATTCCATTTTCGTACATAAACCACACACACCCACACACACACCGAGGCTCACCTTTGATGCACCATGGCGCCCAGCTGGTTACCTACTGAGGAGAGACGCGAAGTGGGAAAAAAACAAAAAACAATTAGCACAGAGGAAGGAGACAGAAATGGAAAATTGCGGCGTCAGCTCGGCCAATCCAAACGCTGTGCGCTGAAGCTGAACAACGAGTTGGTGATGATGGGGCAACAGATGGAAATGGTCCTGCCTGCCAATCTCTCTCTCTCTCGTGTGTGTGTATGTGTATGTGTATGTGTGTGTGTGTGTGTGTGGACCCCCAGCAGGTGGGCGGGTGGGTGGGTGTGTACCAGCGGCAGACGGGAAAATCGGGGGGCCTACACTACGTGACGTTCAGAGGAGTTCTGATCCATCCCAGAGAACGGGTGGCACTCGGGTCAGCGGTTGACGGCGAATTGAATCTAATTGGATTCTGACAGCCAGCGCACAGCGGGGGGGGGCGGGGGCGGGCGGGTCACTGGAGGTTCAAATCGGTCCACGTGGGCGCTTTTCCAAACGATTCAGTCGTCTCCAGAAATGGATTGGTGGGGGCGGTGTCAAAAGGTCGGGAAGGGCCTGGCTATGAATATATAAAGACGGGTGGTGCCCCGGATCAACGCCACGACAGACATCAACGGAGGAACACGGCGGGACTTGAATGTGAAGGCATTTGGTCGTTTGTCAAGCGTGTGTGTGTGTGCTTTCACAGGGAGAGGAAAACACCATCATCGTTTATTTTTTTGTAGTTTTGAAGTATAACCTTGAGCGTGACGAGAAATGGGACAAATCAACGTACGCGTGTCTGTGTACAAAAATGATAACAGTGTACCAGCCGAACCTTAACTAGCGTCGACGACAATTTGTCCAGCCATGCATGCATTCAGAGCAGCCGTGACAAGATAAAGAGCTCAATAAATTACTTGTTGGCGCGGCGGGGAAAGAGAGCGGCTAAAACCATCCAAACAACTACAGCATTGGAGTAAAGACACAATTTGCACCCGAATAAAACTAAGTACATTATACGCTCGAAGAACAAATGTATCTGGAAGTTAGCCCGGTGATGTGTGTGAGGATGTACCAAATGTAGCTCCAAAGCATACACCAAAGCACACTACAACAACACAATCTCATGTGTTTGCGATGAGTGAGAGGTCCCTGAGACGGAACTACAGGGAACCAAAAGCAGTCAAATCCGCCCAGCAGAGTTACAGGAAGTAGTCAAAAAAACAAACACACACACACACTTACAACAGAGCAGGACTGACTTCAGACATCCCCAGGAAGAATGTGTGTGAAAAAGTCCTGAAAATCCAGTTCGGAGAGGAGACGCGAAAAATGTTTCCTGGCTTTTGCAGGTTCTGTAAAACGGGCAATAACCGAAAGTCTTGACAAATATTTGCGTCGAGACAATATTGCTTGCTAGCTTTGTCAGCCGTCTCCGGGTGACACACCGGGAAGGCTCAGGAGGCTAAAGGAGGTTGTGTTACGCAACGGGTGTTAGGCAAATGAGAGGCTCCACGAGACAGGTGATGCCTCGCATACGCGCCTCAGACAACGGCGAGCGGGAACCCGCGTTGACGACGGCGAGCGTTGCTATGGCGCGTTCAAGTCAAGTTCAACGACTTGTTACTCAAACATAACAAACTATCCAGGCATTAAAAATGAATGCAAATAATGCATACGATCGTGTAATGGTATAACTGTCAAACTTAAATAAGCCATCAATACAAATGAAATGAATGACTTCCACGGGTGGTGGTGTCTGTCAAGGGTGGGGTAGAAATTACACGTGCCAAGGAAGGAAGGAAGGACGGAGAACACACACACACACACACACACACACACACACACACACACACACACACACACACACACACACACACACACACACACACACACACACACACACACACACACACACACACACACACACACACACACACACACACACACACACACACACAGCGCTATTTAGAGTCTCTGCTTCGAGCGAGTACCGGGGGATAAGTGTTGAGGAGGCTTATGCTAAGCGGCAGGATCACTTTACACAGCGCCGGTCGCTTAGTGAGCGACTGTAAAGGAGAACGCTAAGAACCAAGACGGCGTCGAGCACAACGACGAACGCACACAACTCGGCCCATAGCTCGCATTTGAAGCACACACACACACCTTATAGCATACATACATGCATGTAAACATACATAGCCTGTACGTTACTTGGTTTAAGTTCAAACACGGACCAAGATCACGTCCCAATAACCAAGAAGCCATAACACCCATTACAATAATGGAAAAAGTGCACTGCATAAAATCCAAGCAATTGCACTTAGCCTTGTGTGCATGTGTGCAACCTGAGGGGAAGTTTGGCGAATTGATGCACCGTGATTGGCAGTTTATGTGACAGCGAGTGTGTTTGGCTCCATCAGGAAGACGGGGCGATATTGGATCCTTGGCAAAAGGGAAGGCAGCGGAGAGGTTCTGAGAGTGAGTGCTGAAAGTCCTGAAGTTATGGGGTGGATGTAACAGCGCTCATAAAACTACAGATATCATAGAAACGACGGACCGTGCCAAAAACGCCAAAAGGTGCCCTTGTTGAGGGGATCTTGAGGCCTGCTCCACTGTTTGGCATTGGCATTCTGTCTACTCGTGGCTTGACCTTGCTCGCTCAAATGACGAGGATATGTGATGTACCAGGTGGTCTATGTGCTCAGGCCATCGCTGTGATGATGAAATGGCGGATGTTTCCATTTCTGCGCCCCAAGAATTGTTGTACGAGGTCTCAAGCGACGACCCAACAAGTTTGCGTTGGAGCCCCGACAACACCAAGAGTTGTCAAATGTTTGGCAGGATTATTTATGGGGTGGATGGATATTTATGTGTGTGGTTAAATCACATCACTGAAGCAATAGCCGCGAGTAATAAATTGTTGTACACGGATACCCGCATCGTAGCGGGAATGTGAGTGCATGGTTAATGGTAAATTCCCTGAGTGTAGCGTAGTGTAGCGTAACTGGTGACCCACTTGGCTACCAAGAAAGACCGGTAAAGTAAGTCATTTTGGTATTTATTTTTGCATGTTGACATACGGTTTGAAAGAGGATGTGGTAAAAAAATACAATTATTCTATGGTATCATGGTGGGGAATGCTATATTTTGTGAGAAAATTAGGCGCACCTGTGTGACCGCGCAGGTGACGTGTAGCTGGGTGGTGGCTT
Organism: Coryphaenoides rupestris; assembly: GCA_002895965.2. Taxonomy (NCBI): domain Eukaryota; kingdom Metazoa; phylum Chordata; class Actinopteri; order Gadiformes; family Macrouridae; genus Coryphaenoides; species Coryphaenoides rupestris. The sequence goes on from PIJE02001349.1 coordinate 97,800, forward strand.
ACCTCCGTTGTCCAGCGAGCGTTTCTGGCCGTCGAAGCTGTACAGAGACGGGTCTATGACCGCCGAGGAGTTAATAAGGCTCAGCTTCGGACCGCCCCCGACCTTAGTTGCCATCTGCAAGACACAGTGAGAGACCGTTAGCCGACGGAAATAGAAATAGAAATAGCCTACATTTTCCTGAAGACTACAGGCAAATGGAATCATTCAAATCTTTGTACGCCAGAGAAAAGTAGGCGCAGTTGTCCAGACGTGTCAATTATTTTCAGACCATTGCCGTCGAAACTGGGTATCTGGGTACCCAAGCAGAAAACGCATTAACGACGTGGCCACACAGTCATCACGTCCTCCAACTGTCTGGGTGGGACGGGAGTCCTTTTCCATGATACAACAGCAGCCAGAGTCAATCTTGGAACCGTGCATTCCCACCCAAAATATCCAAGCGAGTTTGATCCCATGCCAACTCATTGTGCAAACTCCTGCAGACTTGACAGCCAGATATTCATGTTGTTCAACCAAAACTCAAATATGCAATATTTGAGATCTGGAAAGTTGTGTTTGTGGAAGCAGCTTCAGTAGATTTAAGCGTCAATGTAGGGCACACGGTTTTGTTACATTTAAATTATTCTCTATTTATTAAGGAGAACTAGTGTGCAGAGAATATTCACACCATAGTAATGACCTTTAAGAGTTCTCCCTCTCACTAAAGAGCTCTCACTAAAGAGCTCTGGTGTAGCAACGACTTCCCGACAAACACATTTACACACCTTTATCTGAAATGCTGGAATGTGTTCAAGCATTCGTCATTGAATAGGCTACAGGTCCGCCTTTAACTTGTCCGACTAGTCTCCAGTCTTGTAGGGTCACTTCAACAATGCCACTAACCTGTTCACACTGCAAGGCTCATAGTGCTCAAGATCCGATTTCGGATTATCGGAATGTGTGCGTTAAAATGTAAAATAAAGTGAAAAGCCTGTATCCGATTAAGGACCTCAAATGACAGTAGCCCAAATCAGAATTAGAGATCAGATTCTATGTGCTTTGTGCTGTTCACATGCCGCTGTGAAAAGAAATCAGATCAGTCGCATGAGGCCACTTTTGCTTGCGGTGTGAACGAGGCCTTAACGCCCCCGACACAACAAACCGACTAGCGTTGACCGCGTCTGGACCAAAAACTTGCACTTGAACACACCGCTAAGAATACACAGTGAACGGCCTACTAGCACCCATGTTCTGCGCCTGCGTGAGAGGAACGTGATAACCCTCCAAACCAGCAGGGGGTGGTAGTCTGTATTAGTCATTCAAAAAGGGAAAGCGGAAGACCCAGGACTGTGGATATACAAACCATTGTTATGATATACATGAGACAAAGTGGCCTATCATTACCTACAATTTTCACACCACTTAAAATGGTTTCGTAATATTTTTTAAGTCGAGAATACGTTTGTTGTGGCAATGTTGCGAAACGGACACACCGCAAAAACTAAGGCCACACACACACACACACACACACACACACACACACACACACACACACACACACACACACACACACACACACACACACACACACACACACACACACACACACACACACACACACACACACACACACACACACACACACACACACACTTCAATTATTCTTATGTTATCGGAAAAGTTAATAATCCACACCTCCCCAGCCTCAAAAATGTCTCTGAACTGCGTTTTCATGCATGGTAGCCGAGATACAAACCAATTTTCTTCCATAAATGAGCACCACTTGCAATTGCAGTTTCAAAATTAGCCACTTAAGGTACCTCCAATCAGATTCCTAGTTTCTTCAGCGAGAGTGACATTTAAATATTATTTGCGGTGGATGAGAACATCCAGTCCACTCTTAATCTGCAATCTCTCTTCCACCGAAATTTACATCCCGGAAAATGACACTTAATTGAGATGTTTTCAACGTAGAAAACACAATGATACCAATTACTGCTTCTTCCGGGCGTACCGATGAAAGCACCACCGCTGGAATGGACGAAATGTGCATTTAAATGCTTTTCTTTGCACGTCAAATCAAGTACATGACTGTCGTGAATGTCTACTTCTAGGTCTATACAGAAGCACAGTGAATACAACTTGACAGGTGAAAAAATGCTCCAGACACATTTATAAACCGTGCATATTTCATAAAGCTCTGGCCGACAGCAAACTGCAGTAATCAACAACACAAACAACATTTATAGTGCTCGGATCAAAATATTTGGCAGATTTCTGTTGTAAACAAGTATATAAACATGTCTTCTAATAATGACAATAATTGCAACGTGACTTCCTTAAACTCACTTAGCTCAGTCAAATGCTGCATGAATTATGAATTATATTTTAATGCAACACTGTCTGAATTCGGGAAATGTACGTGATAAAGTGTGTGTGTCTGTCCACTACTCCACACACACCATGACGTACTATGTCATAAATGCACTTTGAACCCAAACAGCAGGTGTGACCGCAGGTGATCCACTTGACTTGGCTTGGCTCGAGTCTTGTTGGTCAATGATAAATAAAAAAAAGAAGAAAGGGTGACAGACAGGACAAGGCACTGCAGGGAATGATAACTGGGTATTCAGGGTACGCATTTGAGAAGGAGTTGTGTATTCAAGGAGTCGTGTACACTGTGCCTTGTATACACATACCCATCGAGTTTGATTTAAGACAGTAGTCTTATATTCACAAGACTTGAGGTGATGGTGATTGTGTCTGATCACAAGAACTGTCAGTCATTGGGCTTGGACTTATGAAACTGGAAGCCAACGTGTGTGTGTGTGTGTGAATCCACAACAGGTTGCAGTGTGTGTGTGTGTGTAATCCACAACAGGTTGCAGTGTGTGTGTGTGTGTGTCCACAACAGGTTGCAGTGTGCTGCAGTGTGTGTGTGTGTGTGTGTATCCACAACAGGTTGCAGTGTGTGTATCCACAACAGGTTACTGTGTGTGTGTGTGTGTGTGTATCCACAACAGGTTACTGTGTGTGTGTGTGTGTGTGTGTGTGTGTGGATCCACAACAGGTTGCAGCGTGTTGCAGTCTATTGCAGTGTGTGTGTAACTTCCTCCCAGGCTACCGTGGTGCGTTCACATCGCATCACACCACCACCGTCACCGCAAACTCACCTCACCTCACATCGAACCATGTTGTACACGTCACAATATGAATAACAACATTAATAACAACAAACAACAAACAAACAACAACGACGATGACAATTCAGCGACAGTCAACACATCCACTTCACGCTAATAAATCGATCAATTACGAGCTTTGAGAGAGAGAGATAGAGAGGCTAGTTAGCTTAGCTTAGCATGAGGAGTGAACGGGGCGCTACGGGGGCTGCGGTGCGTTCACGTTGCGTCGGCGTTTACACGTCCGCCCCCCGAGAGAGAGGGCGCTAGCGAGGAGACAACGTCTCGTCTCTCTAACGTCTCGTTCTTTCTTTCTTTCTTTCTTTTGGCGGGCTTTTCGCGCTTCGTCGCCGTTACCTGTCGTATGCGGCGTATGGCCTCCGCGAAGTCATCTCTAGAGCCGGGCCGACCCTGTCCCTCGCCCTGGCCCTGCTGGCCCTGCTCCGCCGCCGCCATCATCATCATCATACTCCTCCACCACCACCGCCACCACTACTACCGTCGCCGTCGCCGCCACCTCCTCCTCTTCCTCCTGTTCCTCCTCCTCTTCCTCCTCCGGCAGCTCGGAGTCGCGCTTTAAAAAAAAAAAACACACAACACGTGCATGGGCTGTGGGCGCTGAGGATCTCGCGAGATTATGAGCCGCGACGAGATTCTGGTCAACCCTCGTCTGTCTGTATTTGTATTTGTATTTTATTTTATTTATTAGTATTTGTATTTTTTGGTATACTCTTTATTTTAGACTGCCAGCAACATGCATAGTATCACAGATGAAACGGGGGACAAAAATAAACTATGTTAAACAAAAGAAGACAACTCAAATAAAGTGAAATAAATCTAACCTGGCCCCGCCCCTGTCCCTGTCCCCTCCCCCGGCCTCTCGTCTCTCCCGTCTGTCTCTGTCCCCCTGTCCCTGTCTCTGTCCCTCTTCCTCTGTCTCCTGTCTCTGTCTCTGTCCCTGTCCCTCTCCCTCTCTCTGTCTCTCTGCCTCTGTCTCTCCCGTCTCTGTCCCTGGCCCCGCCCTGTCCCTGTCCCTGTCTCTGTCCTGTCTCTGTCCCTGCCCTGCTCCGCCGCCGCCGCCACCTCCTCCTCCTCCTCTCGGAGTCGCGCTTTAAAAAAAAAAACACAACACGTACATGGGCTGTGGGCGCTGAGGATCTCGCGAGATTCTGAGCCGCAACGGGATTCTGGTCAACCCTCGTCTGTCTGTATTTGTATTTGTATTTATATTTTATTTATTTTATTTTTATTTATTAGTATTTTTATTTTTGGTATACTCTTTATTTTAGACTGCCAGCAACATGCACAGCATCACAGATGAAACGGGGGGACAGAAAGAAACTATGTTAAACAAAAGAAGACAACTCAAATAAAGTGAAATAAATCTAAAGTCAAAGTGTTTTATTGTCACATGTACATCATAACACAGGGCCATTCAGAACAGTGACATTCTTGTGACATGGCCGGCGACAGTACGCAAAAAAAAGTAGGCAAAAATATAAAATAAAATGAGAAAAAATATATATATACATAATGTACATTTTTCTTATGACAATAAGTTCACTAAGTTCACTTAAAGACTTAGATATTGAAATATATTGCAAACATTAATTGTTCCAATTGCTTTTTCGTTTTTGACAAAAACACTGACACATATGATGATATATTAATTATATTAATTATTTCACTGCTGTGTACTTGTTTTTTTGTCAGGTTCACAAGTAGTAAGTTCAATTAAAGCATCTTTAATGGTTGATATTATTGGATATGGTACGAATTCCCTGAGTTTGGAGTCACCCACTGCCCCATGCTATGTGCGTTCTCTTCTGTCCCACTTTAAAACTTAAACACATTTAACAGCTCACTTGACTTAACTCTATATAAGTATTCATTAAAGTTGTAAGCCAATTGCCCTGACATACAAGTTACAGTTGGACAAGGTGACTTGGTGGTTGCCATGTTGAACACCCTCAAACATGGCAACCTTTCTCGCCCCACCGATTCCCAACCGTAATTTTTCTTGAGTGACATAATCATAGATACACAGGGAGGAAGATTGGATTTCCCACTGTCTGCACATGTGGAAACATCTTTTGTTGCGCACATCTGGAAAATGTCGGCATGGGCCAGACAGAGGAGAGCATAGCCTAAAATTGGTGCGCATTTCCAAACGGTTAATGCAAATCAGTTCCTGCTCCGAAAATTGTAGCCACAACCTCAATCCGATTCATCGGACCATCTGTAGCACTGACGACGTAAAACTCTAAAAACAGACAGAAACACTCATCCTATTTGTGTTATTTCCGACGGGTCAGTGATACGATGATCAATAAATGCAATATTAGCAACAGATTTCAAAATAAGCCTTCACGGTAAACATCAGAATCACAATCAAAATCATAGAGTTGTGAAGTTGGTGCAAAACATCGAGAATTACATAGAAATATATTCCAAATTCAACATTATCCAAATTCAAGTCCAGGATAGACTCTGCAGCATATTATTGTATAATAAATCATAACGTTGATGCTAATAATAATAATAATAAAAAAATTGGGCTGGTTAACATACAGTATGTTACATCCTAAATCCAAATACAGAGAGAGAGAGAGAGAACATTGCGGTGTGATGAGTACAGTATACTGTATATAACCGTGTTCTCCATAACATGTAGCTTCCCACCAAACACGCTAACCCAGTTCACCCCCTCCCACCACCATCCCCCAACCCCACCCATCTTGATCCGCGGTGCTCTCTGTCTGTCTGACATTAACTCATAGAGATATCCATTTCCCATGCAGCAGCGAAAGGAGCAGGAGTTAGCCTCCGGGGCTTGTTAGCACCTCTGTGGACCACGGAGACAGGCTGGGTGGGTTGGGTGGGTTGGGGGTGGGAAACATTAAGCAAGAGAGCAGGGGAGCCGGTTGCCAGACATAGAAGGCCTCTGATTTAGTAGCATGACTCAAGTGCAAACACACACACACACACACACACACACACACACACATGCACACACACACACACACACACACACGCCACACATCAGACTCAGATGCACACACAGACACACACACACTCACACACACACACACATACAGACACAGACACACACACAGACATAGCACAGCAGCACATGTCGTCTCTATTCCTTAGGTGGGGGTGGGTGTGTGTGGGGGGGGGGGGGGGTGTCAGAGAGGCGGATGCACATGGGGAAGCGGTGAAGTCATCATCAAAGGCTCGGAGGTGGGCTTTAACACGCTTCTGACATGCACGTCCGACCTCAAGGGTCAGACAGACACGCATGCATATGCAAATTCACTCCTCAAGTCCTCCTGAAGTAGTCTGGATGATGTCTGAGGGTGCGCAGGTGTGAGTCTGCAGTGGAATGGCTGCTTGTGTGTGTGTGTGTGTGGGACAGGGTGATGGGTGGTGGTGGTGGTGGTAGTGGGTGGCTCATCAACTGTCACCGATACCACCTCCTCCCCCTGCACGCCATTGTCTCTCACAAAATGGCCGTCTCCCCGCAGGGTTCAGTGTGTTCAACCTGCTCCGCAACTCCTCTGATACTCCTCTTTATGTGTGTGTGTGTGTGTGTGTGTGTGTGTGTGTCTGTGTGTTGTTTTTGTGTGTGTGCGTGCGTGTCTGTATGTGCGTGTGTGTGTGTCTGTGTGTGTGTGTGTGTGTGTTGTGTCTGTGTGTGTCTGTGTGGGTGTGTTTGCGTGAGTGTGTGTCTGTGTGTGTGTGTGCTGTTGTGTGTCTTGTGGTGTGTGTGTGTGTGTGTGTGTGTGTGTGTCTGTGTGTGTGTGTGTGTGTGTGTGTGTGTGTGTGTGTGTGCGTGTGTGGGTGTGTCGTGTGTGTTCGTGTGTGGGTGTGTGTGTGTGTGTGTCTGTGTGTGTGTGTGTGTGTCTTACAAAGGCTGAGCTCAAGTTCTGGAGCATAATAAAGCCAACAGAACTATAATAAGACCAGATCTATTTCAAGGGAGGGATGAGACGGGAAGGAAACGTGAATGTGAATAAAAAATTATCTTGGTCCTCAGAGGGGGCTGGTAAACTCGGCTTATATGTCAGTAACGACTTGTCTTCACCCCCTGATCAAATGAAACGACCTCCACGTGTTTCAGATACATGATAACAAAAAGAATATCATAAATGTGCATTTGAATAGGACAGTACATTTGTACATTTATTATTTTATTTTATTATTCTATTTTTACTCTTAAACTTATTCTATTGCTATGCTTATGTTACTGGTATTTTGAGCATCCTCTGGAACAAGAATTTCCTTCAGGATTCATAAAAGTTCTATCTTATCTTATCTTATCTTATCGTGTAATTCCATTTAATCACACAGCAGGGAGAGTACGAAGGGAAAACATTCATGTGCTATTCAGGTGAAATCAAAGACTGGAAGACACGACGATTACACTGAACCACCAGGATGATACAAAGACAGCAGACGATGCTTCATGCCGTGACAAAGACGAGTCAATTCTACACTGTTGTTCCTCTCCCCCGTCTATATTTTGCACCTTTTCTTCTTCTTCCCTCCTCCACCTCCTCCTCCTCCTCCTCCTCCTCCTCCTTTTCCTCCTCCTCCTCCTTCTCCTCCTCCTTCGCCACTTTGCTTTGACTCAGCTCTGTATCTGTATTTTAAATGACTCAATTACGCGGTACCCTGTCGCGAAAATTACGGATGTTTTTCACTTTCCTCCCTCCGCTGGGAGCGTGACCCCTCCCTGTCTCCACTGACCCTCTTAGGCACCCCCCCTCTTCCTCCACACCCTCCTCCTCCTCCTCCTCTTCCTCCTCGTCCTCCTCCTCCTCCTTTCCTCTTTCTTTATCTCTCCTGGCGTCTCTCTCTCTCCACCTGTCCCTTTCTCGCTACACCCCCTCCTCCTCCACGGTCACCAATTTTCCTCGGAAACTCCGGCGGCGGCGGCGGCGGCGGCTGAAAGGGAATAATGGTTAAATGGAGAGCCAGGCTCCCCGGCACTAGTAGCGGCAAACACACACACACGAGTGTACTTTGCCGGTAATTTCATTGCTGTCGGCCCTGTCGGGAAGTGACACTGGCGGGGGTTCGATTCAGATCTGAGTGTGTGTGTGTATGAAAGCATGAAAGCGTCTCAAAGGCATCCATTGTTGATCGGGAGCAATGTTTTCTCCTCGTTGTGGGGGGGCAATGTTTCAGCTTCCCCAGAGAGCACCGTTCTGAAGGCATATTTTACAGTGAAATACACTCAATTCCTCCATTGACACACATATATATATATATATATATATATATATATACAGTACATATGTATACATTTCTTGGAAGCTAAATGTGAATTTACGTGCAGCTGTGAAATGTATGTGCGTCTTTGTGTCACATTGAATCAAAAAACACTTTCCCCTGAGTGTAAGTAACACACACCTGCTGACACGAACTGTCCTTATTAGATATATAATATATATTATATATAGATAGCTCAAAAGGCGGACATGTGTAGGCTCACACACACAACAAAGCCATGAAGGCCAATTGATCACCGATAGCGCTAAAGATATTGGTGCACACCGCACTTTTGCAATTTTGGTCACCACCGCATTGTTGCCGTAATATGGTCAACTCCCCCCTCTCCACACCCCCCCCCCCCCCCCAAACCAAAGCAGCACCAAACACACACACACACACACACACGCACACACCGCACACGCACACACGCACACACACACGCACACACACACACACACACACACACACACACACACACACACACACACCCTCTTGAGTAGATTGCGTGCAGGAAGGAACAATGTGGACTTACAGCATTACCGTTCATCAAAAAGATCACCATCAACAATAACAACAACAACAACAACCAAATAACCAGTAGTACCATTAAACATTTACAGGGGGTGGGGGGCGGGGGTGGTGGGGGTGGGGGAGGAGGGGGGCTCCTTGGCTAGCAAAGCTGCACCCGATAGGCCCACTCATCCACTTACCACCTCGTGGAGCAACAGATCGAATAGACATAATAAGAGTGTGTGTGTGTGTGTGCGTGTGTGTGTGTGTGTGGGTGTGCGTGTGCATGTGTGCACGCGTGTGTTTGTGCCAGCAACACAACCCAACACACACACACACACAGCACACCCCTGGGAGGAGGCGAAGTGAAAGAGAAGTCTCTCCAATAAGGAGATAAATGTATTGATCGGAAATAAACATGCGGTATTACCACTGATCCGGGGAGGGGTGTGCGTGTGTGTGTGTGTGTGTGTGGTTAACCTGGTATGTTAAGGATTTAAAGATGTTTTATATGTACCTAGACAGGGTCCTTTTGGATTTAGAATTATTTAGTTTTAATTTAATAAGTCTTTCTACCTGCCAGAGTGGAAAGGTCACAGGCCAAGCGATTGCTATCATATGTACAGTAAGCCGGCATTTTAATTCACCTGCTTAATGTTTTTTTTACGTGCCTAACGGTGTTAACTTTGGACCCTGCGTCTAGATCTTTGAATAGACAAACTTGTAATTCAGATCATGTCATAGTTTTATATTATATAACAATTTATACTTTATAGCCTACTCTGCATTCAAGAATACATACATTTGTTTTCAGCACTATTCAATCATCATTTTATCTTTTAACTCGCCGGACAGAAATGATCATGAATGTTTTAGAGAAAGAAAAGCCGTATGAACGCCACCTCATGACGGTCTACAGTAAACAGAATAACAAAGTGACGATTAACACGTCGACTCGGAGCTCGGAGCCAAGCCGGTATTACGACCACGTCAGCGAGCTTAATGATAATTATAGCATCCTTTGTGGCGGATGATTAGCGAGCGGTAATTACAGTCGCGGCGGCGGCGGGCAACGCGGGGCCACGATCAAAACCGAACGCCTCGTGATTACGGCGCTACGCTGTCAATACGTAAATACGTAAACCGAGCCGAATAGCTTAAACAGTGGGCTTGTCGAGATTCGTTTCCCGGAGAACCTTTCAAACGCCGACACAAATGAAACGCGTGAATAAACTCTGTTCACTCCGAAGCAGCGCTGCGACGGGCCACAGGCAATGCAATCTGCCGTCGTAAAAAGCTATCGATTAGCAGTGCCGCCCGCCGAGGCCCCAGACAACAGACACGTCGATGTGTAAGTCACGGTAGGGCAACGTCTCGCGCTGTAACGGGAGGAAGGTGAGTCCTCGCACTCATTAACCCTTTTAGTCGGGCAACACTGAGCAGCAGGCAAAATATTTCTATTTTTCCATCAATATTTTATCACGGGCTCAGGCCAAACAAAGCCGCGGGCTTTGAGCGTAATGGCCGCCCATCTGTCTATAGATCTCAGGGATATCAGGGCAGAGCTGTCCTTTGACACGCACACACACACACACACACACGCGCACACACACACACACACACACACACACACACACACACACACACATGCACACGCACACACACACACACAGACAGACACACAGACAACGCTCTCACACACACAAACACACCGGATCCATGGATGTTAGCTGCAGCCTGGGAGGCAGAAATGTATTTCACTCGACTTTTGACAGTGGGCACACAGATGGCGGCGCTCCACTAAAAGATCGAGTTACAAAAAAACGGGGTCAAGATGAAGTCGGCATTGTGCGCCTTAGACCAACGGTGGACGTGCCGTGGAAAGTCTAATCCCATTCTTATTTCTCATTCATGCTTTTGCCTTTTTTTACTGTAAATATTGTAAATATTCTGATTCTGATTCGACTCTTTTGCACATTTCCGCTGAGCATCGGCGCTTTTAATTTCACTTGCATATCCTGTACGTGTACGTGACAAATAAAGTTCTTGAATCTTGAGTCTTGAATCTTCCCAGGGCCGCTTCTGCTTTGGATTATGATTGCCTACGTGGTTTCGCCTTTTATCGGTCAACAGCAAACACTTTCTATCCCGAGCACAGGTTGTGTAAGAGTACCGTATGCGCTCTCTCTACACACTAACAGTACAGTGCAGTGCAGCACAATACAGTACAGGAATCTATCGGGGTGTCTCGTAATCCACACAGATTGCACATATATCTCCCTCGATGTCTCTGACCGGCCGGGAGTGACCTCATCACTTCCCCTTCCCCATTAGTAGCCTCGTGTCCTGACCCCCCGGGAGACAGGCTCTCCATTAACCCCCTCGGCCGCCGCAATTGGGCCCAAGCACAGCGGCAACATCCAGTCCAGTGGAGTCTCCGTTGGTAGAAGGAAACAGGAAAGAAAAATAAAATGGCAATATAATGTGTTTTGGGGACCACATCACACCATCGCACTTTGGTGATATGTTGTGTATCGGGTGTGTGACCTGTTGTTGTTGTTGTTGTTGTTGTTGTTGTTGTTGTTGTTGTTGTCGGTGTTGTAATTGTCTGTTTGTGTGTCTTGGGACGGTTGCTGTTTGGCACATGATGAATTTACGACTAAGGACTAATGATGATATATCTATCTATCTAACCGCCCCCACCCCCCTCATCGGTGTGAATCTATCGACCCACACACACACACATACTGATGCGAACACACACGTCAGCACACCACCACACAGACACACACACACACACACACACACACACACACACAGACACACACATGCACACGCACACACACACACACAGACAGACACACAGACAACGCTCTCACACACACAAACACACCGGATCCATGGATGTTAGCTGCAGCCTGGGAGGCAGAAATGTATTTCACTCGACTTTTGACAGTGGGCACACAGATGGCGGCGCTCCACTAAAAGATCGAGTTACAAAAAAACGGGGTCAAGATGAAGTCGGCATTGTGCGCCTTAGACCAACGGTGGACGTGCCGTGGAAAGTCTAATCCCATTCTTATTTCTCATTCATGCTTTTGCCTTTTTTTACTGTAAATATTGTAAATATTCTGATTCTGATTCGACTCTTTGGCACATTTCCGCTGAGCATCGGCGCTTTTAATTTCACTTGCATATCCTGTACGTGTACGTGACAAATAAAGTTCTTGAATCTTGAGTCTTGAATCTTCCCAGGGCCGCTTCTGCTTTGGATTATGATTGCCTACGTGGTTTCGCCTTTTATCGGTCAACAGCAAACACTTTCTATCCCGAGCACAGGTTGTGTAAGAGTACCGCATGCGCTCTCTCTACACACTAACAGTACAGTGCAGCGCAGCACAATACAGTACAGGAATCTATCGGGGTGTCTCGTAATCCACACAGATTGCACATATATCTCCCTCGATGTCTCTGACCGGCCGGGAGTGACCTCATCACTTCCCCTTCCCCATTAGTAGCCTCGTCGAAAGAGAGGAGAGAGAGAGGAGAGAGAGAAGAGAGAGAGAGAAGGAGAGAGGAGGGAGGAGAGAGAGGAAGGAGAGAGAGAGGAGAGAGGAGAGAAGAGAAGAAGAGAGAGAGAGAGGAGGAGAGAGGAGAGGAGGAGAGAGGAGAGAGAGGAGAGAGAGGAGAGAGAGGAGAGAGGAGAGAGAGGAGGAGAGAGGAGGAGAGAAGAGAGAGGAGAGAGGAGAGAGAGAGAAGAGAGAGGAAAGAGGTGAAGGTGAGGAGAGAAAAAGGAGGGGATAGAGGAGGAGGAGGAGGACGAGAGAGAGAGAACAGAGAGAGAGGAGTTTCCGAACTGTCATTTTTGGTTGTCGCTCATTAGAGTGACTGTTGGGCCTCGTGCACTGTGAAATTTACGCGAAGTGATATATGATAATAAATCTAATCTACTCCTAAACTTGCCCCCTCCCCCCACATCGTGTGAAATCTATCAATGTGATCGGAGGTGATGCAACTTTACACACACACACACACACACACTCACACACACACATCCCTCCCACCCCCTGGCGTCGAGCTCTTTAACAACTGCCTTTGTTTTAGCACCGAGTTGTTAATAATGCATTTGCCCGCACCACAGACCACACACACACGCACACCACACACACACACACACACACACACACACACACACACACACACACACACAGCACCACACACATCACACACACACACACACACACGCACACACACACACCACACACACACACATCACACACACACACACACACACACTCAATCACACACACACACACACACACACACACACACACACACACACACACTCCAGGGTACAAACATGGGAACTCTTGGGGTTAGAGGCCCAGCTCCCAGGGTGGAGGGGGGGGGGGGGGCAACACAGGGGTGCGGGGGTGGGGGGAGAGAGAGGGGGAGAGGACGGGGGGGAGGTGGTCTCACCCCGGGCATTGGGTTACACAGCACCTATAATGGGAGGGATGTTGGGGGCACCAATTCCGGGCGTTCTAAATTGGCTGTAATTAGACTCACCCCCTCCCGCCCCCCCTCCCTCACCCCCTCCGCCATCCTTGCCCCGCCCCGCTCTCCCCCTCATCCCCCCCCCGTCACGGTCTTTACCTGGCCGCTACTATTTATTGTGGCAGCCGAGCTGCGGTGGCGGCGGCGGCGAGGTCCAGGTGAGCCCCGTGGGACGCCTCCCTCCCTCCTCCCCTCCATCCTCCCCTCCCTCCCCCCACCACCCCCAAAGTCGACAGGTAAGAGGACCTCCCCCTCCCTCCCTCCCTCCCCACCGGTCGGGGGGGAGGGAGGGACGGTCGGACACACACACACACACACACACACACACACACACACAACAAGTTGCTATCTCACCCTTCCTTGACTCGGTGGTATCCCTTAAAAATCAACCAGGCCCACGAGAACCAGAATCAGAACGTGCGCTGTGTGTGTGTGTGTGTGTGTGTGTGTGTGTGTGTGTGTGAACGCGTTGACATTTTGGTTTCTGGATGAATGGTGAATGAATGAATGACTGACTGACCCCCACCTCCTGTCACGGAAAAACACGGAAAACATGACGCACAGAATCCTCACGGGCCCAGCGGAGCCTCTCCAACCCTACCGGGGGCCTCTCTTGCGTCCCCCCACCGCCCCGAGGGGCCGGTGTGGTGGTGGTGGTGGTGGTGGTGGTGGGAACGGTCGGGGGGGTGGGGGGGGGTTCCTCCGGGCCCCTAGGGTAGCCGACGGGCTCCTTGACTCCTTGAGAGGGCCACGGCGAAGCAAAGCAAAGCAAAGCAAAGCAAAGCAAAGCGGAGCAGAGCGTTGGGACAATGACGGCCATTGTGCGTGTGCTGTGAGAGAATGACAGGGACTTCAAGGTTGCCTGAGCGCGACTCCTGAGCCCGGAGACACACACACACACACACACACGCACACACACACACACACACACACACACACTCGCACACACTCGCACACACACACACACACACACACACACACAGGCCAAGGCCCATTAAGAGCTCCATTCACAGGAGCATGCCTGACTTTCATGTAGTGCCATTGTTGCACTGCGCTCTCCCCTGGGAGGTGGCCGCAGAGGAGCAGGTAATGAGGAGTAATTGATGTGTGTGGGGAGGAGGAGATGGGGCCGGGGGGGGGGGGGGGTCAAGGGTGATTAATTCCCTTGGTCAGGTGTCTGCTGCCACCGCTTTCATACCAGGCTGAGTGGCGGCGGCGGCGGCGGAGGAGGTAGACCGCAGCGCCAGGTAGTGGTCGGGGGGCGGGGCGGGGAGGAGGAGGAGATGGAGGAAGAGGGGGAGATGGAGGAAGAGGGGGAGGAGGTGGTGGAGGAGGTGATGGTGATGGAGGAGGAGGAGGTGGAAGAAGTGGAGGAGGTGATGGAGAAGGAGGAGAAAGAGGAGGCGATGGAGGAGGGGGAGGTGGTGATGGTGGAGGAGGAGGTAATGGAGGAGGAGGGAAAGGAGGTGATGGGGGAGGAGGAGGGGGAGGAGAAGGAGGAGGGAAAGGAGGTGATGAAGGTGGAGGAGGAGGAGAAGGAGAAGTTTGAGAAGGAGGAGGAGGAGGAGGAGGAGGAGGAAGTGATGGAGGTGGAAGAGGAGGAGGATAAGGAGGAGAAGGAGGAGGTGATGGCGATGAAGGAGGAGGAGGTGGTGGAGGGAGGAGGAAGTGATGATGATGGAGGAGGAGGGGGAGGAGGAGGTGGAAGAGGTGAAGCAGGAGGAGGTGATGGAGGAAAAGGAGGTGGTGGAGTTGATGGAGGTGGAGGTACGGTGGCGGCTGGCTCTGCAGCATGAGATGGGAGGTGGGGCCGGACATATATATATATACAGTAGTTACAAAATATTATATTATGATATTAAATATTATATATTATAATATATATAATATAATATATAAAATATTATATTTAAATATTCTGTATTTACACTTCTTGAATCTTGAAATCTTGAGCGACAATAGACGGGTTATCTCTAATCGCTATCCTGAATGCACATGTAGCACTCACAGCCTAACACACACGCACACACACACACACACACATGCGTGCATAGTGCGTACACACACACACACACACACACACACACACACACACACACACACACACACACACACACACACACACACACACACACTCACACACACGTACGTATGTACGCTGCAATGGATTAATCGCACCAGTCAACAACACTCAGCCGCCGCAGGGTTATACCGAATCTTGTCACGGAGCCTGCCAAGTTGAAAGCTGCACCACCACCACCTCCACCTCCACCACCGCCTCCACCTCCACCTCCACCACCGCCTCCACCTCCACCTCCACCCCCTGAACCCCACCCACCACCTCCAACCTGGGTTTGGGTGGGGTGGGGGGGGGGGGGTGGACACAGGTTGAGTGATAGCTGTCCACCACCCCTCTTGCGATACCTTTCAGCCTGACTGGATAATCTCAACCCAACCACCTCCTCCTCCTCCTCGTCCTCCTCCTCCTCCTCCACATCCAGCCCTGCATTCACAGGAGCAATTTAGGGGCGGCTGATTACCGAGCAACCTGCATGCACACGCCTGGAAACGTTGCTGGCTGGCTGGATGGCTGGTAATTGACCAGGCAGTCAAGCAAAAAAAAACAAAAAAGCGCCCGCAGAGCAATTGGGTTGGGGGGGTGGGAGGGGGTGTGGGGGGGTGGGTCGGCATTGGACTGAAAGGGTCCCAGATCCCTCATTGCCCATTATGCCTGGCAGGGGGTCTCCGATGCCTATGCAATTTTACCAGGAGGCCCACCTCTCTCACACAGACACCCCCACCGCCCCCGCCCCGCCGCCTTCCCTCCCTACCGCCTACCCCCACCTCCTCCAGTCGGGTGGGGGTCGGGGAGGGGGTGGGGCAGTAGGGTGGTCACGGTCCGAGCTCAGAGGTGACGTAGAAAACACCACTTTTAACAACAAAAAGGGTTTCTTGTTTCCTCTTGCAGATGCTTATGGTTTCAACGTTCGGCTCCACGTAGAAGAAACGAGTTGTTACTCACGCGGTGATGAAGGACATAATGGATGAATTCATGTCCCCCCCCCCCCCGCCCCACCCACCACCACCTCCTCCCATGACACACGACAAGAACATGAAGAAAACACGTAACACCGAGAGCTTAAATAATATAATATATAAGTACATAAAATGTAAGTCACAATTAAGGTAAAATGGTTCCCTTTGTTGCAAAATCCAATACAAAGATCTCCCGAGGTCCCCCCTTTATTGTTAGCGGCTACTCGGCGAGGGACCCCCTGCTGGGCGACGTATGTATGTGCGCCGTCTGCCTCTCTTCCGGCTGACTTGTGCCATTTAATCCGGGAAATGGGCTCCATCATTAACGCTCCGGTGGCCCCCCCCCCCGGGCGAGCAGCGAGTCCTTCTCCTATTCATGCTGAACTCCTACCATGCTGCCCCCTTACCCCTTCATCTACATATCCCCAAGATATCAGGTCAAAGACGGCGGCGGTTAAGACAGGAAGCAGACGCGGGAAACTTGATTGATTAATCGTCACCGGGAAGATATCGGTCTGAGAGTGATTCAAGCCACGAGGTCCGGGGCCGCGACAGACAGACCCAATGCCGCTTAGCTTAGCGGGAGCCAGACTAACAGAAAACACCGCGAAAACGCACATGAAACTCTTGCAACTCGTGCAGTTTGGTCGTTATTTGTCGGGAACTACAACACGTTTTTTTTTTTTTGTGATTATGGATCTAGTGGAAGAAATCAATAAGAAAGAAGAACTCAATCCGTTTTTTTTATCAAATTGCCTCCCGGGCCGGATTGTATCAGCTCGCGGGGTGCCGCATCCGGTCCCCCGCGCCGCATGTTGGACACCCCTGCACTAGCCTGCTCCTCTGTGTAAACCGGTGATGTGTGTGTGTGTGTGTGTGTGTGTGTGTGTGTGTGTGTGTGTAAAAGGACTGAACAGCCGAAACATATTTGAATCTAGTTTATTGATAGTAATTCCTCTCATCGAGTGACAAAACCCCTTCCCCCGCAAGGAATACAAGACATAACTCTCCACAAATCTAAAACTCTGTCATATCAAATGTAATTATCAATGATCTAGCAAAAGGAAGTGACTAAAAATACTATAAACTATAAAACTACTTTTGATCTTTAACACATTTTATCGTTGCCTCGTTGTAACAGCATAGTACTGGTCGGGTGTAGCTGAAGGTACACACCGACGAGACACAGCGGCGGGAGGAGAGAGGAAGAGGAGGAGAGAGGAGGAGGAGGAGGAGGAGGAGGTTCGCTGGTCCACAGTAGCGACACGGTTTCACTTCTGGTCGCCGGCAGACCCCGACAGACGATGGTATTCCCTGAGCCTGAACCAGAGAGAGACGTTAACAAGAGAAACAAGTCAGTGGTTTCATCATCTGGGATCCGGCAGTCCTACCGAACGGCCTCGTTAACAACAAGACCCGGGGCCCACCCCCCACTGATCCCCACCACCGATCCCCAGCCCCCTAATGGACACTATACTACACGTTATATTACCTTTAACCCACTGACTGCCACCCCCCATGGACACCAATGCGTTACATTAACACGCATCTTTGAGTTAAATTGCACATTTCAATTGCTTATTTTCAATATATTTATATATATATTTGAGAATTTGTAGAATTTTGTTGAATTTCTACATTCTACTTTCTGTTTAATGTTCAATGTTATGCACCAATTGCACAAAAGCACATTCCCTGTTTGTAAAATCTAAGGCATAAAGATGATTCTGATTCAGATTTGTTTCTGACCTGACTGCGTTGATCTGATGAATCCGGAGGCGTCACATGGGTCGTAGTCCCCTGCACGTCCATGCTGGAGGGGAAGACGGACACGTTGACAGGGAAACGGTAAATGATTGCATTTAATATATCGCGCTTTTATCCAGAGTGCTTTACAGTATTGCCTCACATTCACCCATTCATACACCACGGCGGTGCCGACCATGCAAGGTAACACCAACATGTCAGGAGCAGGTAGGGGTTAGGTGGTGTCTTGCTCAGGGACACCTCCACACTTAGCTAGGAGGAGGAGCAGGTAGGGTTAGGTGGTGTCTTGCTCAGGGACACCTCCCACACTTAGCTAGGAGGAGCACGTAGGCGTTAGGTGGTGTCTTGCTCAGGGACACCTCCCAACTTAGCTAGGAGGAGCAGGTAGGGTTAGGTGGTGTCTTGCTCAGGGACACCTCCACACTTAGCTAGGAGGAGGAGCAGGTAGGGTTAGGTGGTGTCTTGCTCAGGGACACCTCCACACTTAGCTAGGAGGAGCAGGTAGGGTTAGGTGGTGTCTTGCTCAGGGACACCTCCACACTTAGCTAGGAGGAGCAGGTAGGGTTAGGTGGTGTCTTGCTCAGGGACACCTCCACACTTAGCTAGGAGGAGGAGCAGGTAGGGTTAGGTGGTGTCTTGCTCAGGGACACCTCCACACTTAGCTAGGAGGAGGAGGAGGAGTCCGGGGATCGAACCGGCAACTTCCTGTTGCCAAGACAACCGCTCTTATTAACCTCCTGAAGCTACCTGCCGCCAGGTGAATAAGCCATAAGCAGACGCTGACGATGATTCGGTGGATTCAACGCCACAAAGCAGCCCCTTGGCAGAGTAAAGAACAGCAACAGGAGTCAACAAGTTCGAAAGAAACGTTCTCATCACGAGTCATCGGTGAACGCAGACGCTTCCGCCCGAATAACAAGGACATCGATAGTGAGAAACACACACACACACACACACACACACACACACACACACACACACACACACACACACACGGGAACAACTTCAAAACTACGCTGTTGTGTCAACAGAAGGTTAAGAGAGACTCCCGCCCCAAAAGAAAAGGTACGAGGTACACCTTGTTACCTCTAATTGTATTTCTTCCAAAGATTTCTCCTAACAACAGCACGCACTTTGCGGCTATGCCTTGGGCTTGTGTGTGTGTATGTGTGTGTGTGTGTGTCTGTGTGTGTGTCTGTGTGTGTGTGTGTGTGTGTGTGTGTGTGTGTGTGTCTGTGTGTGTGTGTCATGCGTCGTTGCGATTTCCTCCGCTCTAAACCGAGAGTGTGAGTGTCTCACAAAAGACTGTTTGTGATCTATAATTACGGCAGTTTCTACCTGCAGTGTGCCTCCTCGCTCACAGCCACCGCGGCTCTCTCGCCCGGCGCGCGGGTGCGGGTGCGGGTGCGAGGGGGGGGGGTGTTTTAGAGGGGTGGAGGGGGGGAGGGGGGATGGTGGTGGGGGGCTCTTAGCGACGGAGGAAATTGCCAACAAACCATAGAATAAACACTCGTGAAAAGAATGAGTGACGACTAAATCATCAACTCTCAGGCAGCCCAGGACTCGCTCGCTAGCGATCGCCTAACAGCCGTTATACGCACGGTGTGTGTGTGTTGTGCGTGCTGTGTGGTGTGGTGCTCAGGTGTGTGTGTGTGTGTGTGTGTGTTTGTGTGTGTGTGTGTGTGTTGTGTGTGTGTGTTGTGTGTGTGTGTGTGTGTGTGGTGTGTGTTTTGTGTTGTGTTGTGTGTGTGTGTGTGTGTGTTGTTGTGTGTGTGCGTGTGTGTGTGTGTTGTCTTGTGTGTGTGTGTTGTGTGTGTTGTGTGTGTGTGTGTTTGTGTGTGTGTTGTGTGTTTGTGGTGTGTGTGTGTGTGTGTGTGTGTGTGTGTGTGGTGTGTGTGTGTGTGTGTGTGTGTGTGTGTGTGGTGTGTGTGTGTGTCAGTGTGTGTGTGTGTGTGTGTTAGTGGTCACCCCCCCCCCCCCCCCCCTCCCTCCATCATAGGGCCCATCTGTCCAGGGGCCCCGAGGAGTCGGTGAGACACAACACAACACAACACAACACCTGTGTGTCGGCGTCTTGTCGTGTTGGACAAGGAGACATGAGATACGGGAGATAAGTGTTTATCGGCGAAAGCGATCCTGGATCTCCGAACGCTCGGGAAAGAGAAAGGATGACAACAGAGCAGCAAGTAAAGAGAGAGAGAGAGAGAGAGAGAGAGAGAGAGAGAGAGAGAGAGAGAGAGAGAGAGGAGGGCTGGAAATCTGGATGGAGAGACCGATAATAATAAGAAATGTATTCTCGTGGACAAGAGCGAAACATTCTCACATTCTATTATCTCTCCCCTTTCCTGTTCATTTTTTAATACAAAATCCATGTTATTTTAGATACATGTAAAATAACTAGTAACAGGTAGACTGCCGACTTTGGGGTTCAAACCCAGAACCTTCCAGTTCTGACCTCTCTCTCCCTCTCTCTCTCCTCTCCCCCTCTCTCTCTCTCTCTCTCTCCCTCTCTCTCTCTTCTCTCCTGTCTTTCATTGCAACACACACACACACACACACACACACACACACACACACACACACACACACACACACACACACACACACACACACACACACACACACACACAAACACACCGGATCCATGGATGTTAGCTGCAGCCTGGGAGGCAGAAATGTATTTCACTCGACTTTTGACAGTGGGCACACAGATGGCGGCGCTCCACTAAAAGATCGAGTTACAAAAAAACGGGGTCAAGATGAAGTCGGCATTGTGCGCCTTAGACCAACGGTGGACGTGCCGTGGAAAGTCTAATCCCATTCTTATTTCTCATTCATGCTTTTGCCTTTTTTTACTGTAAATATTGTAAATATTCTGATTCTGATTCGACTCTTTGGCACATTTCCGCTGAGCATCGGCGCTTTTAATTTCACTTGCATATCCTGTACGTGTACGTGACAAATAAAGTTCTTGAATCTTGAGTCTTGAATCTTCCCAGGGCCGCTTCTGCTTTGGATTATGATTGCCTACGTGGTTTCGCCTTTTATCGGTCAACAGTAAACACTTTCTATCCCGAGCACAGGTTGTGTAAGAGTACCGTATGCGCTCTCTCTACACACTAACAGTACAGTGCAGTGCAGCACAATACAGTACAGGAATCTATCGGGGTGTCTCGTAATCCACACAGATTGCACATATATCTCCCTCGATGTCTCTGACCGGCCGGGAGTGACCTCATCACTTCCCCTTCCCCATTAGTAGCCTCGTGTCCTGACCCCCCGGGAGACAGGCTCTCCATTAACCCCCTCGGCCGCCGCAATTGGGCCCAAGCACAGCGGCAACATCCAGTCCAGTGGAGTCTCCGTTGGTAGAAGGAAACAGGAAAGAAAAATAAAATGGCAATATAACTTTGGTGATATGTTGTGTATCGGGTGTGTGACCTGTTGTTGTTGTTGTTGTTGTTGTTGTCGGTGTTGTAATTGTCTGTTTGTGTGTCTTGGGACGGTTGCTGTTTGGCACATGATGAATTTATGACTAAGGACTAATGATGATATATCTATCTATCTAACCGCCCCCACCCCCCTCATCGGTGTGAATCTATCAATGTGATCGGAGGTGATGCAACTTTACACACACACACACACACACACTCACACACACACACACACACACATCCCTCCCACCCCCTGGCGTCGAGCTCTTTAACAACTGCCTTTGTTTTAGCACCGAGTTGTTAATAATGCATTTGCCCCGCCCCTCCCCCCCCACCCCCAACACCCACTCCCCTCAACCAGCACCCAGCAGCACCCACAGCACCCAACACACACCACACACACCAACAACACCACACCACACACACACACATACACACACACAAACACACACACACAACACACACACACACACACACAACACAACACACACACACACACACACTCAACAAACATGGACTTTAGCCCACTCCCAGGGGGTAGGGGGGGGGGGGGAGAGTGGGGGGTGGGGGGAGAGAGAGGGGGAGAGGACGGGGGGTGGAGGTGGTCTCACCCCGGGCTTGGGTTACACAGCACCTATAATGGAGGGGCACCAATTCGGCGTCTAATTGCTGGTAATTAGACTCACCCCCCCCCCCCCCCCCCCCCCCCCCCCTGGGCCCCCCCCCCCCCCCCGTCACGGTCATTACTGCCGCTACTCTTATTGTGCAGCCGAGCGCGGTGGCGGCGGCGGCGAGGTCAGGTGACCCGCCGTGGGACGCCTCCCTCCCTTCCTCCCCTCCCCTCCTCCCCTCCCTCCCCCCACCACCCCCAAGTCGACAGGTAAGAGGACCTCCCCCTCCCTCCCTCCCTCCCCACCGGTCGGGGGGGAGGGAGGGACGGTCGGACACACACACACACACACACACACACACACACACACAACAAGTTGCTATCTCACCCTTCCTTGACTCGGTGGTACCCCTTAAAAATCAACCAGGCCCACGAGAACCAGAATCAGAACGTGCGCTGTGTGTGTGTGTGTGTGTGTGTGTGTGTGTGTGTGTGTGAACGCGTTGACATTTTGGTTTCTGGATGAATGGTGAATGAATGAATGACTGACTGACCCCCACCTCCTGTCACGGAAAAACACGGAAAACATGACGCACAGAATCCTCACGGGCCCAGCGGAGCCTCTCCAACCCTACCGGGGGCCTCTCTTGCGTCCCCCCACCGCCCCGAGGGGCCGGTGTGGTGGTGGTGGTGGTGGTGGTGGTGGGAACGGATCTCTCACCTTTCATACCAGGTTGGGGAGGAGGAGGAGATGGAGGAAGAGGGGGAGATGGAGGAAGAGGGGGAGGAGGTGGTGGAGGAGGTGATGGTGATGGAGGAGGAGGAGGTGGAAGAAGTGGAGGAGGTGATGGAGAAGGAGGAGAAAGAGGAGGCGATGGAGGAGGGGGAGGTGGTGATGGTGGAGGAGGAGGTAATGGAGGAGGAGGGAAAGGAGGTGATGGGGGAGGAGGAGGGGGAGGAGAAGGAGGAGGGAAAGGAGGTGATGAAGGTGGAGGAGGAGGAGAAGGAGAAGTTTGAGAAGGAGGAGGAGGAGGAGGAGGAGGAGGAAGTGGTGAAGCAAGATGAGGTGATGGAGGAAAAGGAGGTGGTGGAGTTGATGGAGGTGGAGGTACGGTGGCGGCTGGCTCTGCAACATGAGATGGGAGGTGGGGCCGGACATATATATATATACAGTAGTTATATTATTATATTATTATTAGTATTATATTATGATATTAAATATTATATATTATAATATATAAAATATTATATATATAAAATATTATATTTAAATATTCTGTATTTACACTTCTTGAATCTTGAAATCTTGAGCGACAATAGACGGGTTATCTCTAATCGCTATCCTGAATGCACATGTAGCACTCACAGCCTAACACACACGCACACACACACACACACACATGCGTGCATAGTGCGTACACGCACACACACACACACACATGCGTGCATAGTGCGTACACGCACACACACACACACACATGCGTGCATAGTGCGTACACACACACACACACACACACACACACACACACACACACTCACACACACGTACGTATGTACGCTGCAATGGATTAATCGCACCAGTCAACAACACTCAGCCGCCGCAGGGTTATACCGAATCTTGTCACGGAGCCTGCCAAGTTGAAAGCTGCACCACCACCACCTCCACCTCCACCACCGCCTCCACCTCCACCTCCACCTCCACCCCCTGAACCCCACCCACCACCTCCAACCTGGGTTTGGGGTGGGGGGTGGACACAGGTTGAGTGATAGCTGTCCACCACCCCTCTTGCGATACCTTTCAGCCTGGATAATCTCAACCCAACCACCTCCTCCTCCTCCTCGTCCTCCTCCTCCTCCTCCACATCCAGCCCTGCATTCACAGGAGCAATTTAGAGGCGGCTGATTACCGAGCAACCTGCATGCACACGCCTGGAAACGTTGCTGGCTGGCTGGATGGCTGGTAATTGACCAGGCAGTCAAGCAAAAAAAAACAAAAAAGCGCCCGCAGAGCAATTGGGTTGGGGGGTGGTTGGTGTGGGGGGGGTGTGGGGGGTGGGTCGGCATTGGACTGAAAGGGTCCCAGATCCCTCATTGCCCATTATGCCTGGCAGGGGGTCTCCGATGCCTATGCAATTTTACCAGGAGGCCCACCTCTCTCACACAGACACCCCCACCACCGCCTCCCTCCCTCCCTCCCTCCCTCCGACGTGGGGGGAGTGACACCTCCTCCAGTCGGGGGGGGGGGGGTCGGGGAGGGGGTGGGCAGTAGGGTGGTCACGGTCCGAGCTCAGAGGTGACGTAGAAAACACCACTTTTAACAACAAAAAGGGTTTCTTGTTTCCTCTTGCAGATGCTTATGGTTTCAACGTTCGGCTCCACGTAGAAGAAACGAGTTGTTACTCACGCGGTGATGAAGGACATAATGGATGAATTCATGTCCCCCCCCCCCCGCCCCACCCACCACCACCTCCTCCCATGACACACGACAAGAACATGAAGAAAACACGTAACACCGAGAGCTTAAATAATATAATATATAAGTACATAAAATGTAAGTCACAATTAAGGTAAAATGGTTCCCTTTGTTGCAAAATCCAATACAAAGATCTCCCGAGGTCCCCCCTTTATTGTAGGACGTATGTATGTGCGCCGTCTGCCTCTCTTCCGGCTGACTTGTGCCATTTAATCCGGGAAATGGGCTCCATCATTAACGCTCCGGTGGCCCCCCCCCCCGGGCGAGCAGCGAGTCCTTCTCCTATTCATGCTGAACTCCTACCATGCTGCCCCCTTACCCCTTCATCTACATATCCCCAAGATATCAGGTCAAAGACGGTGGCGGTTAAGACGCGGAAACTTGATTGATTAATCGTCACCGGGAAGATATCGGTCTGAGAGCGATTCAAGCCACGAGGTCCAGGGCTGCGACAGACAGACCCAATGCCGCTTAGCTTAGCGGGAGCCGGACTAACGAAAACACCGCGAAAAAACGCACATGAAACTCTTGCAACTCGTGCAGTTTAGTCGTTATTTGTCGGGAACTACAACACGTTTATTTTTTTGTGATTATGGATCTAGTGGAAGAAATCAATAAGAAAGAAGAACTCAATCTGTTTTTTTTATCAAAATGCCTCCCGGGCCGGATTGTATCAGCTCGCGGTGCCGCATCCGGTCCCCCGCGCCGCATGTTGGACAGCCCTGCACTAGCCTGCTCCTCTGTGTAAACCGGTGATGTGTGTGTGTGTGTGTGTGTGTGTGTGTGTGTGTGTAAAAGGACTGAACAGCCGAAACATATTTGAATCTAGTTTATTGATAGTAATTCCTCTCATCGAGTGACAAAACCCCTTCCCCCGCAAGGAATACAAGACATAACTCTCCACAAATCTAAAACTCTGTCATATCAAATGTAATTA
Organism: Coryphaenoides rupestris; assembly: GCA_002895965.2. Classification (NCBI taxonomy): domain Eukaryota; kingdom Metazoa; phylum Chordata; class Actinopteri; order Gadiformes; family Macrouridae; genus Coryphaenoides; species Coryphaenoides rupestris. Next base: position 123,565 of record PIJE02001349.1, read on the forward strand.
TCAATGATCTAGCAAAAGGAAGTGACTAAAAATACTATAAACTATAAAACTACTTTTGATCTTTAACACATTTTATCGTTGCCTCGTTGTAACAGCATAGTACTGGTCGGGTGTAGCTGAAGGTACACACCGACGAGACACAGCGGCGGGAGGAGAGAGGAAGAGGAGGAGAGAGGAGGAGGAGGAGGAGGAGGAGGTTCGCTGGTCCACAGTAGCGACACGGTTTCACTTCTGGTCGCCGGGCAGACCCGACAGACGATGGTATTCCCTGAGCCTGAACCAGAGAGAGACGTTAACAAGAGAAACAAGTCAGTGGTTTCATCATCTGGGATCCGGCAGTCCTACCGAACGGCCTCGTTAACAACAAGACCCGGGGCCCACCCCCCACTGATCCCCACCACCGAACCCCAGCCCCCTATGGACACTATACTACACGTTATATTAACCTTTAACCCCACTGACTGCCACCCCCCATGGACACCAATGCGTTACATTAACACGCATCTTTGAGTTAAATTGCACCTTGCTTATTTTCAATATATTTATATATATTTTTTAGAATTTGTAGAATTTTGTTGAATTTCTACATTCTAACTTTCTGTTTAATGTTCAATGTTATGCACCAATTGCACAAAAGCACATTCCCTGTTTGTAAAAACTAAAATATAAAGCTGATTCTGATTCTGATTTGTTTCTGACCTGACTGCGTTGATCTTGATGAATCCGGAGGCGTCACATGGGTCGTAGTCCCCCTGCACGTCCATGCTGGAGGGGAAGACGGACACGTTGACAGGGAAACGGTAAATGGATTGCATTTATATATCAGCGCTTTCATCCAAAGCTCTTTACAGTATTGCCTCACATTCACCCATTCATACACCGAGGAGCAGGTAGGGTTAGGTGGTGTCTTGCTCAGGGACACCTCCACACTTAGCTAGGAGGAGCAGGTAGGGTTAGGTGGTGTCTTGCTCAGGGACACCTCCACACTTAGCTAGGAGGAGCAGGTAGGGTTAGGTGGTGTCTTGCTCAGGGACACCTCCACACTTAGCTAGGAGGAGCAGGTAGGGTTAGGTGGTGTCTTGCTCAGGGACACCTCCACACTTAGCTAGGAGGAGCAGGTAGGGTTAGGTGGTGTCTTGCTCAGGGACACCTCCACACTTAGCTAGGAGGAGGGGGAGGAGCCCGGGGATCGAACCGGCAACCTTCCTGTTGCCAGACAACCGCTCTTATTACCTCCTGAGCTACCTGCCGACAGGTGAATAAGACCATAAGCAAGACGCTGATGATGATTCGGTGGATTCAACGGCACAAGCAGCCCCTTGGCAGAGTAAAGAACAGCAACAGGAGTCAACAAGTTCGAAGAAACGTTCTCATCACGAGTCATCGGTGAACGCGACGCTTCCGCCCGAATAACAAGGACATCGATAGTGAGAAACACACACACACACACACACACACACACACACACACACACACACACACACACACACACACACACACACACACACACACGGGAACAACTTCAAAACTACGCTGTTGTGTCAACAGAAGGTTAAGAGAGACTCCCGCCCCAAAAGAAAAGGTACGAGGTACACCTTGTTACCTCTAATTGTATTTCTTCCAAAGATTTCTCCTAACAACAGCACGCACTTTGCGGCTATGCCTTGGGCTTGTGTGTGTGTGTGTGTGTGTGTGTGTGTGTGTGTGTGTGTGTGTGTGTGTGTGTGTGTGTGTGTGTGTGTGTGTGTGTGTGTGTGTCTGTGTGTGTGTGTCATGCGTCGTTGCGATTTCCTCCGCTCTAACCGAGAGTGTGAGTGTCTCACAAAAGACTGTTTGTGATCTATAATTACGGCAGTTTCTACCTGCAGTGTGCCTCCTCGCTCACAGCCGCCGCGGCTCTCTCGCCCGGCGCGCGGGTGCGGGGTGCGAGGGGGGAGGGAGGGGGGTCTGTATGTAGAGGGGGTGGAGGGGGGGAGGGTTTGGGGGGGGGGGCTCTTAGCGACGGAGGAAATTGCCAACAAACCATAGAATAAACACTCGTGAAAAGAATGAGTGACGACTAAATCATCAACTCTCAGGCAGCTCAGGACTCGCTCGCTAGCGATCGCCTAACTGCCGTTATACGCACGGGTGTGTGTGTGTGTGTGTGTGTGTGTGTGTGTGTGTGTGTGTGTGTGTGTGTGTGTGTGTGTGTATGTGTGTGTTGTGTGTGTGTGTGTGTGTGTGTGTGTGTGTGTGTGTTTGTGTCTGTGTGTGTGTTGTGTTTGTGTCTGTGTTGTGTTTGTGTGTGTGTGTGTGTGTGTGTGTGTGTGTGTGTGTGTGTGTGTGTGTGTGTGTGTGTGTGTGTGTGTGTGTGTGTGTGTGTGTGTGTGTGTCTGTGTTTGTGTGTGTGTGTGTGTGTGTGTGTGTGTGTGTGTGTCTGTCTGTGTGTGTGTGTGTGTTTGTGTCTGTGTCTGTGTGTGTGTGTGTGTCTTGTATGTGTGCGTGTCTGTTTGTATTTATGATATTGTGTGTGTGTGTGTGTGTGTGTGTGTGTGTGTGTGTGTGTGTGTGTGTGTGTGTGTGTGTCTATATGGTGTGTGTGTGTGTCAGCGTGTGTGTGTGTGATGCGCCCCCCCCCCCTCCCCCCCCTGGTGACCTTCTGGGCCCATCTGTCCAGGGGCCCCGAGGAGTCGGTGAGACACAACACAACACAACACAACACCTGTGTGTCGGCGTCTTGTCGTGTTGGACAAGGAGACATGAGATACGGGAGATAAGTGTTTATCGGCGAAAGCGATCCTGGATCTCCGAACGCTCGGGAAAGAGAAAGGATGACAACAGAGCAGCAAGTAAAGAGAGAGAGAGAGAGAGAGAGAGAGAGAGAGAGAGAGAGAGAGAGAGAGAGAGGAGAGGGCGAGAGAGAGAGGCGATAATAAGAAATGTATTCTCGTGGACAAGAGCGAAACATTCTCATTCTGTTATCTCTCCCCTTTCCTGTTCATTTTTTAATACAAAATCCATGTTATTTTAGATACATGTAAAATAACTAGTAACAGGTAGACTGCCGCACTCTCTCCTCACCCACCTCTCTCTTCCCTCTCTCCTCTCTCTCTCCCTCTCTCCTCTCTCTCCCCCTCTCTCTCTCTCTCTCTCCTCTCTCTCTCTCTCTCCCTCTCTCTCTCTCCCCCTCTCTCTCTCTCTCTCTCTCTCTCTCCCCCTCTCTCTCTCTCTCTCTCTCTCTCTCTCTCTCTCTCCCTCTCTCTTCTCTCTCTCTCTCTTTCTGACCCGCTAACTAGCATGACACTGTGACGGGTTTCCTCTTAAAAGCCTCATCTTAAAAATCTCCCTCCCTCCGTCCCTTTCTCCCTCCCATTCTCCCTCCCATTCTCCCTCCCTCTCCGGTCTCTCCCTCTATTAGCCACGGTGTGACTGGGGGGACGTGGGGAGAGGAGGGGAGACGTGGGGAGAGGAGAGAGGGCATATGGAGGAACCTCTTCTGTGGTCAGTGCTGAGCCTGCCTGGAGGGTATCGGGGGTCAGGGGGTCTGAATAAACCTACTGTTCCCCGGCTAAGAGGCCACGGGGCTGGGGGGAGAGGGGGGAGAGGGGGGGAGAGGGGAGGCGGGTTGATGGACCCCCTCAGGAAAGAGAGAGAGAGATCGACGCTCTCGCCTCTGATGTCTTTGTCAAAGGAGGGTCTCCACTCTCTCCGTTTTTTAGTGTTTTGGCACGGAAGCCCAGGACCCGAGGACCCCGGGACCCCAGGACCCGGGGAAGCGGGACCGGCTGCCGCTGAGACCCCGTGAAAACCGCCCGGGGGATGACCCAGCACGGGGGGGTCAGGACACCGCCGCCCGGCACCCAGATCAATCAGAC
>PIJE02001350.1:3550-16522 GCA_002895965.2 Coryphaenoides rupestris
GAGAAGAGAGAGAGAGAGAGAGAGAGAGAGAGAAGAGGAGCGCAGACTCACGACATCGACACAGTGAGTGAGAGTACGTAGGCAATAGGAGAGGGAGCGGATGGAGAGCCAGGATGGTATGGAGAGGAGAGAGAGAGAGAGTAGATACGATTCGCAGAGAGAGAGAGAAGAGAGAGAAGAGTAGAGAGAGACTAGAAGAGAGCAGTAGAGAGAGGAGAGAGAGGAAGGAGAACGAGGCGTGAGAGCCAGGTAAAAAATAAGTGAGTGTGTGATTAAAAAACAGTCACGGAAGGTACACGCATGAATGGGAACGTAGAGTGAAAGAGAGAGAGGGATTAGGTGGGTAGGTCTACGGAGGGAGGATTTAACGGGCGAGGGCGGTATAAGGCGGGAGGGGAGGGAGGTTGGAGCGAGGGAGGGGTTGGATCGAGAGTGTTGAAGAGGCTGTATATAACTGACTGATTGGAGGTGTCCGGAGAGAGGGGCCGTGTGACAGCAGTCAGGGGTCAAGGGTCGGACCACTACAGCACCAAGAGAGGGAGAGATTTACTCTTCCCTGTTCCACAGCTCAGCGCTGCCATCTGAGTGGCGTTTCTCTCTCTAACCAAATACACACACAGCCAGCTAGAGGGGGAGAGAGAGGGAGAGAGGGGGGAGTGAGAGAGAGGGGAGGAGAGAGAGAGGGGAGTGGGAGAGAGAGGGGAGAGAGAGAGGGGGGAGAGAGAGAGAGGGGAGGAGAGGAGAGAGGAGAGAGGGGGAGAGAGAGAGAGAGGAGGGAGAGAGAGAGGAGAGAGAGGGGAGAGGGGGAGAGGGGGAGGAGAGAGAGAGGGGAAGAGAGAGAGAGAGGAGGAGAGAGAGAGAGGCAAAGGGGTTCTATGTGTGTGTGTGTGTGTGTGTGTGTGTGTGTGTGTGTGTATGTTGAAGAAGTGTGTGAAGTACTGTATTTTAAGTGTGAATAGTGTGTGTTTGTGTTCAATAAATGCATTGCCTTTGGGGAACTGCACATGATCTTTGCGCTGTGTGTGTGCGTGTCTGTGTGCGTGGTGATGTGTTGTGTATGTGTGTGTGTGTGTGTGTGTGTGTGCTGTGTGTCTGTGTGTGTGTCTGTGTTGTGTGTGTGCGCATGTCTCAGCCTGGCTGGTTTCCTCCAGGCTGGATCGTGTGGACCACACAGACGGCTGGCAACAATCCACGACAGCCTGGCTCCCTCGCTTCCCTCCCTCCCTCTCTCCTTCCTCTCCTCTCCCTCCTCTCCCTCTCCTCTCTCCTCTCCTCTCTTCCTCTCCTTCTCTCCTCTCTCCTTTCCCCTCCTCTCATCTCTCCTTTCCTCTCTCTCCCTCTCTCCTCCTCCTCTCCCCCCCCTCTCTCCTCTCCTCTTCTCTCTCTCTCTCTTCTCTCTTCCTCCTCTCTCTCTCCTCTCTCTCCTCCCTCCCCTTTCTCCTCCTCTCTCTCTCCCTCTCTCCCCCTCTCCCCCCCCTCCTCTCCCCCTCCTCTCTCCCCCCCCCCCACCTCGGTGCCACCGAGCGAGAGCCGTCCAGTGGGGTTGTCTACACCCCCCCTCCCCCCCCAAAAAACCCCACCATGACTATTTCTCTTATAGGAATAACAGAGACAGACCGTATTTACTCATCCGACTTGAAATTGATTGGGCCTTCCTCGTGTGACGATGTCTGGCATGGCACTGCACACACACACACGCACACGCACACACACACACACACACACACACACACACACACACGCACACACACACACACACACACACACACACACACACACACACACACACCACATACTTCCTAATTCCGCTCAGGCTCCGTCAAAAAGGGGCTTTCTAAGTCAGCCCCATAGATACATTCATCCCGGGCCCGGCCAGGCCCAGGATCATAAACCAAACCGATGGACTGGGTCCGGACGTGATGTCCAACCCATAAATCATCTTATTTATTCACGGATTGCAGGCTTTCGCTTTTTCCGACGATTTTGTTTCTTTGGCTCGTTCTCTCTTAGCCTCGATTTCTTTTCTTTTCTTTTTTTAAAGAAGGAAAAAATGGTTCGCATATCACGGCGTGAGATGTGATTTATTTATTTAGGTTTTTGGTGGGTGGTGGTGGAGGTGGTGGGTGGTGTTGTTGCTGTTGTTGTTGTTGTTGGTGGTGTTGGTGGTGGTAGATGGAGGCGGTGGCGGCGGCGGTGGTGGGGAAAAGGGGGTGTAGCAGCCTACTGTCACTGTCGCTCCACTGGACGAGCTTTGAACCAGTCTCAAACTGGTTCATTCCTGATCCTTCACGTCAAGCGTCTGCAGTAAACCCGGGGAGCTTCGACTTCCGAATTCCCAAAACAAGTGATGTTTTCACCTGGCCTGGGCGAGCGCCTTCTGTGGGCACACATCCCGAATATGTTGCCTCGAATTACTCGCCTGTGACTAACAGGACGTCTCTACCGCCCGGCTTCTACTGGGCTGGGTTATCAGATGGGCAGAGCTGAGTAGAAGTAGTATGAACCCATATATATATATATATATATATATATATATATGGGCGGAACAAATACTGTTCTGGGATCATTATGAGATTATAGATACCATCTACACGGAGGTGAGGGCTGTGGTGGTGGAAGATTGTGTGTGTGTGTGTGTGTGTGTGTGTGTGTGTGTGTGTGTGTGTGTCTGTCTGTGTATTTGAATGCATCACGTTAGACGTGTACAGTACATCATGTGGTTTTCATATGCATTTGTGCATTATCTCTGCATGTATGTTATATGAACTTCGTACGAGAGCGCGTGTGTGTGTGTGTGTGCCTTGCTCGTGCTGTGTCAGCAACATTCATGTGTGTGTGTGTGGGTGTGTGTGTGTGTGTGTGCGTGCGCGCATGCGTGTGTGTATTTCTTTTGCATGTGTTCGTGCATGTGTTTCACACGTGGGCATTTGTGCGTTCGTGTGTGTATGAGCGTGCGTATGAATGTGTGTGTGTGTGTGTGTGTGTGTGCGCGCGCACGTGTGTGTGTGTGTGTGTGTGTCAACATCTGGTCTGAATCAGCGTTCCGTGCTTCCGGCTGCCGGCCGGGCAGGGAAGTGGCAGGCAGGCGGCGCTATCGACAATCTCTTCGTGTTTTTGCGGGGATGATGGGAATCTCGGGGACTTTCCCTTACGGCCATGAAATCATCCGCCTTTTTCCTCCGCACTCCACTCTGCTCCCTTAAATACCCTCGACTCACTACTCCTCCTCCCACCTCCTCCTCCTCCTCCGCTGCCCGGTGTTCCGATAAACGGGCCGAGGGAGGAGTCTCTTGCGTTTTCGGCAGAAAGGAGTCATCGCCGGAGTCTTAAAGGTGCAATAAAGTCACGCAGAGGCTGTGTTTACTGTCAAGGCCCCCGTGCAGACTAATGGACGACTAATGCCACGGGTGTTGATGCACGCGTACCATGGATGGGTTAGGAAATACATACTGTAGGTTTCCCCACTTCCTCCTCCTCCTCCTCCTCCATCTCCTCTTCCTCCTACCCCTTCTCCTCCTTCTCCTCCTTCTCCATCTCCTCTTCCTGCTACCCCTTCTCCTCCTCCTCCTCCCCCTCTCTCCTCCATATCCACCTTCTCTTCCTCCTCCTCCTTCTCTCTCCTCTTCCCTCCTCCCCTCCTCCTCTTCTCCTCTCCTCCTCTCCTCTTCCTCCTCCCTTCTCCTCCTCCTCCTCCTTCCTTCTCCTCCTCCTCCTCCATCTCCTCCTCTCCTCCTCCTCCCCCTCCTTCTCCACCTCCTCCTCCTCCTCCTGGGTCATGTCCGTAGATTTCAAAGTGCTGCTATTTACGGTCCGGGGTGGAGGGTGTGGCGGTCGGGTGACCGAACCTCCCGAGGTTCTCCAGAGTTCTGCACAGTGACACAGAGTGAATGTGTGTGAGTGTGTGTGTGTGTGTGTGTGTGTGTGTGTGTGTGTGTGTGTGTGTGTGGTTGGGGTGTTGGTTGGTTGGTTGCTGTCACCTTTTCTTTCTCAGGCGGATCGTATTTGTCTTTATCGCGGCTGAAATAAGCAGTGAGTTTTCCTTTTTTGTATTTTGTGTTTTTGTATTTTTTTTTGCAAAGGAACTTCTTTGGCACCGACTACTTCCCCGCCCGTCCACTTCATAATACTCTGTGTTACCGGTGTTTTGGACGGCGTGTGGAGGGTGGGGAGGAGGTGGAGGAGGAGAAGGAGGAGGAGGAGGAGGTGGATGGAGGAAGAGGAGGAGGAGTGAGGAGGAGAGGAGGAGAGGAGGAGGTCTGTTGAATCAAGATTGTTCTCCGCTCTCTCTCTCTCTCTCTCTCTCTCTCTCTCTCTCTCTCTCTCTCTCTCTCTCTTTCTTCACTGTTTCACCATTCTAGACGGGGAGGGATCTGTCAGCCAAACCCCCTCCACCCCTACCTCCACCTCCACCTCCACCTCCACCCCCGACCCCCTTATACCCCACCCTACTTAGTTAGTGAAGACGTCTGGCCTGCTCCTCCTCCTCTTCCTCCTCCTCCTCCTCCTCCTCCTCCTCCTCCTCCAGCCTTGTTGTGAACACAAGCGCCCCCCCCCTCTCCATCCATCCATGGCCCTCTAATTTACCGGTCATCAGGGTCTTCCTCTGTCTCCTCCTCCCATCCATCCTCCCATCACCCCCTCCTCCCCCCACCACCGACACGACCGCGTCCTCGCCTCCTCGCCGCCGCCGCCGTGGCGACGTGCGTGTGTTTATCCTCATCGCTAGGAGACGGGAGGACGGGGAGGACGGGGAGGACGGGGAGGACAGGAGGGGGGCACGGGGGGGGGGGGGGGGGAGGGCCGGCCACACTGCAGCACAAAGACCACCACTGTGTCTTCTGTGACTCCTTTCGTTGACTAAAAAAGAAAATGGAGGGAGAAAAAGAAAAGAAAAAAAAACGCTCGCCGTTCGCCTGTTACAAAATGGAAACGTTATGATTGACGGGGCAGCGTTGGCGACGCGCACCGCCAGCGCGGGACACAAATTAAACCGACGGGACCGTTGGGGTGAATTATTATTATTATTAATGAAACATCGGGGTAATTTATGGCGGAGACGGAGACGGCGGGCTGTAGGTTTTAGTTTGTTTCTTTAATTCGTATTATTATTATTATTTGAAGAAAAAAATGGAGCGTGCGGGATGCAGAGGATATGAAATCGTCGAATCTTCTTTTTTTTAAACAGGAGCCGACGGAGAGATGGAAGTTGGAAGCGGTCGGATATTTTTCGACGTATTAACGATCTGTGTGTTCGTGGGGCTGCTGTCAGTCACAGAGAGCGGAGGCCTGGAGAACACGACGTTCAGCGCCGCGTGGGAACGAGCGCAAATACTTTTATTATTGTTATCGTCGTCGTTGTTGTCGTGGGGTTGCGTACATTCGCGGCAGAGCCTCTGTTGTGGTCGGCGGTTGTCGGTGTATCTGACACCCATAACATTTGGGTGTCACGTAATTGTAATTAATTACAATAATTGACGTCTATTGTATGGTTTTTGATCGGGAGCTTTGGAGTCTTGGTAACTGTGCCCTGGAGAAACCATTGAGCAACGTATTTACAACTTGTTAAGTCTTGTATAAACTTCAGACGCCACTCATCTCTTATTATTTTTCAATGCCAGCTCCCCTCCTCTCCTCTCCTCCTCCCTCCTCCTCACCCCTCCTCCTCCTCCTCCTCTGACCTTCTATGCCCTACCTCCTCCTCTCCTCACCCCTTTTCCTCCTTCTCCTTCTCCTCTCCTCTCCTCTCCCCTCCTCCTCCTCCTCCTTCTCCTCTCCTCTCTTCCCCGTTCTCCTCCTCCTCCTCCTACCCTCTTCCTCCTCCTCCTCCTCCTCCCCCTCCTCCTCCTCCTCCTCTCTCCTCCCTCTTTCCTCCCCCCGGGGGGGGTGGAACGGGAGGAGGAGGAGGAGGAGGAGGTGCCCGTCCCTTTTGTTCCCGACCCGGGCGGGGGGCAGGTTTGACGGGATTCTGAGGGAGCTCTGCTGAGGCCTGGCCGGGCCAACTGGAGCACTGCCAAGCGCAGTAGGAGTTTATTCTCCCCCCCCCTCTCTCTCTCTCTCTCTCTCTCNAGAGAGAGAGAGAGAGAGAGAGAGAGAGAGAGGAAAAAAGGCAAAAACACCCAAAAAAAAAACCACAAACACGAAAACAGTAGGGGGGCGCCTCACCGGTGATCTGCGTCTGGCCCTGCGGGTTGAAGGAGTTGGGCCCGGCGTTGAGCGCCTGGCGGGGGGCCTGCGTGGGAACGCTCACCCTCATGGTGGTCTGCCGTATCCGCTCCAGCTCGCTCAGGCGGTCCGAGAACAGCCCGCTCTTGGGGGGGTCCTCCAGTTTCTGACGATGCCCTGTGGGTGGGGGGGGGGCGGGGCACCAAGGGGGGTCAGCACGAAGCAGCGTATCTCTGCCGTCGAGTCTCATTGCAACAAGGTAAAATGGTAAATGGATTGCATTTATATAACGCTTTACAGTATTGCCTCACATTCACCCATTCATACACCGACGGCGGTGCTCAACCATGCAAGGTAACAACCTCCACACTTAGCTAGGAGGAGCAGGTAGGGTTAGGTGGTGTCTTGCTCAGGGACACCTCCACACTTAGCTAGGAGGAGGGAGGAGCCCGGGGGATCGAACCAGCGACCTTCCTGTTGCCAGACAACCGCTCTTATACCTCCTGAGCTACTGCCCCCCCCCCTTCGTGTGACTGATACGGAAGCCTCGAGTCTCGGTGTAAACCTGTTGTAAGGTACCAATGGGTGCTCTCTCTGAAATTCTCTCGTTCTATAAGTTTCCCTGCCTTAGTCCTCCTCCTGTAGAACCCCGTATTAACACTCCATGCGTGTATGAGTAATGGCTAAATTACTTCCTAAATTCAGTGTGTTCCCGCAACATAGCCAGCTCCCCCACCGCCCTGCTCTGGTGATATTAGTGGTACAATTTATCAATTTTACCAAATTGAAACGTATGGTTATGTGTGTTCAGTTAAGAATTTATTATGAAATACTCCGGAGGAATAAAGGAAAAAATAAACAACCTCTGGTACTTTACCACTAACGTGGATCCAGATAAGCAAATCAGGAATTCTTTTTCGTAATTTTTTACATATAATTAATATTGCGGAGATAATATTTAATACTATCAAGTAGGATTGCATTGGACTGGTGTTACGACTACGCAGAGATATGTGTATATATATATATATATATATATAAATAGAAATATATATCTGTATACACAGTGGTGTTGTATTCCATCACAATCACACACACACACACACACACACACACACACGTCGGCTTTTGTTGCGTGACAGGTCACATGATAGGTCTTTGTTTGCTGTTCCTGCCACCCGAGGTGCTGGTTGGTGGAGGAGGCTCCTGGGTGACAGTCAGGTGTTGGCGTGGCGTGGTGTGGCGTGGCGTGCCTCCGTGGCGCAAACATTCACAGCGCGATCGATGGGCCCGTGCCAGGCGTGCCTCTCCCGTAATAGGTCATGCACATAGTCCCACACAGACACGCCCCCCACACAGACACGCCCACATGGACACTCTCCCACGTGGACACTCCCCCACACACCGACACGCCTCCATAGACACGCCCCCACGCACACGACACATGCCTTTGTGTGTAGTTACGCGCACAGAGTTACGCCCACATACACACACACAGGCTTGGCCATATAGTCATGCACATAGTCCCACACAGACACGCCCCCCACACAGACACGCCCCCACAGAGTCATGCCCACATAATGACAGACATCTGAGTTTCTGATGGTCTTTCTCTGTTCTGTCTTACTAGATGCTAGACTTGATTGGCCCCATTCTTCTACACATTCCTGCACACGTCATACAATACTCAAGACAAAGGAGTTATGTAACGTAAGTAAGTCTCCTTACCGTCCATGGTAAGGAGACCATGGTTTAAACCCCAAGCACCAGTAGGAGGGGAGTAGATGTTGCTGAGCATGTGGACCCATGGACCATGTGAATGGCGGGAACGCCTTGGTTCCCATCGCACCATGTCCATGACCCTGCACAATGCCAAGCACCAGTAGCAGGGGAGTAGATGTTGCTGAGCATGTGGACCCATGGACCATGTGAATGGCGGGAACGCCTTGGTTCCTTTCCACCATGCAAATAGCATTCGCCTTCCTCAAGCTTTACACCACCGCCGTCACCCCAACATCACCCGACTCGACTGGCAGTCGCGGAGGGCGGTGGGAAGAAGAGGCAGAAGCTTTACACCACCGCCGTCACCCCAACATCACCCGACTCGACTGGCAGTCGCGGAGGGCGGTGGTGAGTTTATTGCTGGTATCAATGGACATCAAGACACGGACACCACCTCCATGTCCACTGACACCACTAAAAGAAAAAAACCCACTGACACGAAGACTAAAGTCATTGTTCGTGCACAGGCTTGGGCTATTTATTGAGAGCGAACCAGATGTACTCGCACTGGTTTTGAATGCACTCCATTGCGCCGCTGGTGCCAAGGTAAATTGTGGTGTCGTTGACCAAATCTCTCTCCATATTTCCCCCACCGGAGATATCCATCTTGCTATTGCACTTCCAGCCAGGGGTTCAAAGCGGAGCAGAACACACTGCCTCTCTCTCTACACACACACACACACACACACACACACACGTTGACGTTCAGCAGATGCGTTGCTGCCGCCAACGCCAACGGTTTAATGCGCCTTTAACACTTATTTTGCGGTAATATCTCACACAAAAAAGCATCATAAAACATGCGGGTGATGACTCTTCCCCACCCACCCCTAACCCCCCCCACCCCCGTGTCTGGGATGACTCAAGGTAGATCTTGTTGTCTCGGGAGACGTCTTGGTTTTGTTTTATAGACACCACACAGGAGGGTCCTCGCGAGACACACGCGGGCCAACGCGGGGCCGAGTGGCGTTCGTGTTTTTTTCGGGAACGATTTCCTTGCGTTGCGGGCCGGCCCACGGTCGCCGCACCGCAGTGAGTTTTGCAGCGTCGCAACGTCCTCCTGACACAACGGCAGGGGACGAGGCGACCTGTCAATCAAAGAGCAGAACTCGACCAGAACTCCCAGTGCTCCCAGTGAAGAAATTGGCTAAAGTCATGAGAAGAAGAGAAAATATCGATACGATCAGGGTTAGGGTTAAGGCGTTTGATCTGGTCTTGTTGCAGCGATTGTCTCGTCAGACAGCTCGTCCGTCTCGACGAACAAAGAGATTTTAATGACTCACCGACCGTCCATGTAAGTCACGGTGCTAACCCCGCCGAGCAAATCAAATATGCAAATCGTAAAAGCCGTCCTCTGCCAGGTCAGCACCAGTCCGGGTGCCAGGTGGGTTATTATCGTCTGGTTAACCTCACGTCACACCGGGACTGACACTGAAGACATCTTCTGTTGACACCTGCATGTACCCCGTGCCCGAGAGATCGCCTGTCTCTGGGTTCTTTACATCTATTCATCAACATCGTAGAAGGTAACACCATCTCTCTCTCTCTCTCTCTCTCTCTCACACACGCGCTCTCTGTCATGCTCTCTCTCTCTCTCTCTCTCTCGCTCTCTTGCTGAGTTATCTGCCACCCGATCGGCCAAACCTCTGACTCACACTCGCCACAAAACTCATCCCTCAGCTTTCAGTTACTCTCACGATGTCCGCTGGTCTTCGTTTACACCAGCCAGAGCGAGAGAGAGAGACAGAGAGAGAGACAGAGACAGCGAGAGAGAGAGACAGAGACAGAGACAGCGAGAGAGAGAGAGAGAGAGAGAGAGAGACAGGTGAGAGAGAGAGAGAGAGAGAGAGAGAGAGAGAGAGAGAGAGAGAGAGAGAGAGAGAGAGAGAGAGAGAGAGAGAGAGAGAGAGAGAGAGAGAGAGAGAGAGATGGTTATATACCTGTGAGGAGCTTAATTATGCACCAACACCAACAACAACCGCAACAACAACAACAACAACAGCAAAAAAAAAAAAGGCCCTGACCTTTAACCCCTTTGTGCGGGCGGGGAGACAAGGGCGATCGAGGTTGCTTGTCGAGGGCGGCGCGGTTCGTGTGCCGACTTGGCAGAACTACGAGAAGACATGATAATTGGCTCATTACGCGATCTAATGTCACTCATCAAGGCGGCGGCGGACGGTATGTTCCGCATGTTCCCTGGTAAACAACGCTGCTTCGGTGCCCGGCTCGGCGCTCAGGGTAGTCACTTCCTGGTGTGCGTGTGTGTGTGTGTGTGTGCGTGCGTGTGTGCGTGTGCGCGTGTGTGTGTGTGTGCAGCCATGTGTTGTTGTCTCGAGCGTCGTTCGCCAGCCGCCGTCTCAGCTCCGGGGCAGCTCCATTTTTTTTTTTATTACTGTGAGGCAAACAGGAAGATCTTTCTGGTGGAACGCAGCCATAAGAGGCGGGCACCACCACCGCCACCATCAACACCACCACCCACCACCACCACCACCACCACCCACCATCCGCCGCCACTCATCTGAGCAAACATGGTGACCTGAGATGGTCGTGTCGTGTCGTGTGTGAAGATCTGCGTTGGACAATGCGTTGTATTGTTCATCGCGGGCCATTGTTAACTGTTTCTCTCTGTTGTCTCTCTCTCCTTGACTCCCACCCTCCCATCGCTCCTCCCTCCTCCTCCCTCCCCCCCTCCCCTCTCTTCCTCCTCCCTCCTCCCTCCTCTCTCCTCTCCTTCCTCCTCTCCTCTCTTCCCTCTCTCTCTCTCCCTCCTCTCCTCTCTCCCCCCTCTTCCTTCCCTCCCCTCTCCTCTCCTCTCTCTCTCCCTCCCTCTCCCTCTCTCTCTCTCTCCTCTCCCTCTTCTCTCCTCTCTCCTCTCTCCTCCTCTCTTCTCTCCTCTCCTCTCCTCTCTCTCTCTCTCTCTCTTCTCTCTTCTCCTCTCTCCTCTCTCTCCTCTCTCTTCTCTCCTCTCTCTCTCTCTCTTCCTCTCTCCTCTCTCCTCTCCTCTCCTCTCTCTCTCTCTCTCCTCTCTCTCCTTCCTCTCTCTCTCCCTCTCCTCTCTCCTCTCTCTCCCTCTCTCTCTCTTCTCTCTCTCCTCTCTCTCTCTCCTCTCTCCTCTCTCCTCTCTCCTCCTCCTCTTCTCTCCTCTCTCCTCCTCCTCTCCTCTCTCCTCCTCTCTCTCTCTCTCTCTCTCCTCTCTCTCCTCTCTCCTCTCTCCTCTCTCTCCTCTCTCCTCTCTCTCTCTCCTCTCTCTCCCTCTCTCCTCTCTCTCCCTCTCTCTCTCCCTCTCCCTCTCTCCCCCCCTCTCTCTCTCTCTCCTCCCTCTCCCTCTCCCCCCTCTCTCCCTCTCTCCCTCCCCTCCTCTCCTCTCTCCCAGTCCAGTCCTCGCCGCCGTGGTCGTACGAGCAGTCCTACCCGTCCTACCTGAGTCCCATGGCGTCGCCGTCGGTGCACTCCACCACGCCGCTGTCCTCCAGCCGCGCCACGGGCTTGCCGGCCATCAGCGACATGCCGCGCCGCCTGCCAGGTACCGTGTGCAAACAAACTTTTTGTGCAAAACAACCAACCAACAGCAACGTCTCGTAGTAGTAGGAGTAGTAGTACTACGACTACTCGTGAGTTACTATGATGATACACACCCTCGGAACGTAGTATGCAGTAACTACGACGGCAAGAACTGGTGTTTTGGGCGCTCGGAGGATCGCCGGACTCGCTGCCGCCGCGACGTCCCGACCGGGAGGGGAGGGGGGGGGGGGGGGGGGGGGGGGGGGGGGGGGAAAGTCTGGCGTCATAAAACGAATACCTTTTCAGCTTTAATGAAAGTGATTAAAGGCACCCTGTGGAGAGAGAGGAAGAGGCGGGGGGGGGGGGGGGAGGGGGCGGGGCTGTAACTTTAACACAACAACACAACAACACAACAACAACAGAATTCAAGGCGGGATTAAAATAACAGATACAATGGAAGTAGTGAAGAACGTGTCAAACTCTTTGACTCAGAGGATTGCATTTATATCATCGCTTTTATCCAAAGCTCTTTACAGTATTGCCTCACATTCACCCATTCATACACCGACGGCGGTGGTGTCAACCATGCAAGGTAACAACCAACACGTCAGGAGCAGGTAGGGTTAGGTGGTGTCTTGCTCAGGGACACCTCCACACTTAGCTAGGAGGGGGAGGAGCCCGGGGATCGAACCAGCGACCTTCCTGTTGCCAGACAACCTGCTCTTATAATACCTCCTGAGCTACTGCCGCCCATCTGCAGATAAACTTCGTCTGATTTGATTGCTTTTCTTGGACGGATTGACTTGTTTTTCCTGGTGTATTTCTGTGTGTATTTATATATTTTTTTTTAAACAGTGACGGTGGGGGGAGGGGGGGGCAGGGAGCGATTGTTTAATTTCTATTTCTTCATCTCTTGGTTTGATACCAGACTACGGGGTATAATAACAGACTTGTGACTTGACGTATAAAAGTCTCGCACACACACACACACACACACACACACACACACACACACACACACACACTCTTGGACACACACACACACACACACACAGGCAGACAAAACACACACACCAACACACACACACACGCACACACACACACACACACACACACACACTCACTCACACACAGGCAGACAAAACACACACACACAGACACACAAACTCACACATGTCACCCCCATTTCTCTCTCTCTCTCTCTCTCTCTCTCTCTCTCTCTCTCTCTCTCTCCCTCTCTCTGCCATAACAGAAGCATTAAACTGCGTCTACATTTTTTAACACAACACAACAAAAGCGTCCCAAATGCGGTCGGACTGGTTTCCTCGTTCACCTGTTTGACGGCGTGCCAGCGATTTATTTATTTTGGGTTTTGTCGCTATCATTAGATCTGCGGACAGACACACTATTGCACCGGCGCAGTACCTCCTCCGCGCGGGCCGGGGGCGATAGTGAGTCACCGTGAAGCAATCTGCCTGCCTGTGTGTGTGTGTGTGTGTGTGTGCGTGCGTGCGTGCGTGCGTGTGT